>JAJEJO010003993.1:0-135072 GCA_020662805.1 Glaucomys volans | reverse complement strand
TATAGTTTCAAACATCTTTCCTCACTTTATTAGCTATTACTTTCTTAACTCATCTAGGGTTTTATTGAAAAGAACATCATAACATATAAAGATTCCTGGTCAAGTTGAAAATCAAGCTCATACGCCTGAGTTGTTCCTTTTAAAATGGAAGGAAAGGGAACCTCCTGCCACCAGGACAGGCCACTGCAGGGAGTGCCTTCAGCTCCTTAGGGAGTTGCATAAATTCAAGTATTTGCCTCATTTCACTCTTCTTATGTGACTTCCTCTGTGTTTCTCCATGGATCCAAAGTTCTACCCAGTTTTATAAATATGAGTGTCAAGCGCCAACGTAAACAAATCATGACCCAAATAAAATTACTCATTAAAATTAGAAGCAAATAAGTACCATTCATCTTATTGTATTTTAATTTTTTTCATTACTCTTCACTATTACTGATTACTATTATAATAACTAAGTTATTGCCTATATTAAAATTGTTTATCAGTTGGATGGGAGAGTATGTACTATGGGTTCTAAAGAACAGTTCCAGGAATGGAGGCTTATTTCTTTTCTAGAAAATTCTATATTTCAATAGGAAAAATGTCCAGAGCTTTTATGGTTTTCTATTTCAGACACAATCCTAAGTAGAAAGCTTGATTCTAGACAACAATTTTTTATTTTGTATCTCAAACAATATTATAGAAATACATGATTTCTTTTCTGAACATTTAATTATTCCCATAAAATCAACTCCTTACTCCTGATCCTTTGGACATCAAATTCTCTTAGTCTGAGCTAGCACCAGGTGGAGCTTGTTTTAAGAGTTCAATTTAATGATTTATTCATTGTTCTGGCATATTTTCTGCCCTTATTCCTTTTTCTCAAATTTTAAATGTCAAGATCCAGGAGATTAGTTCATAATATATTTCATTTCAAATTTTATCTTTCATCTAATGCCAACATCTTCTTAAGACAGACATGCAGTGATTCAACACGTCTGCTGGGCCGGGGCTGCACTGGGAGCCGCAGGCAGCCTCCGCACATCCCGCCCTGTAATGACAGTTGTGAGGAGCCCGGCTTCTTAAGCAATGGAGTCTCCTTATTGCTGTGCTGAAGGCTGGGAATCTTTGGGTGGCACCATGTTCTCTATGGATGCTCAAACAACAGAATGTGGTGACTGACTTTCTGACTAACTTCTTCAATATTCTAATCTTCTCTATTATAGATCCAAGTTTAGCTGCCCATCAAGAGAGTGAGTAACCTGTATACAGCATCAGGAATGAAAAGATGGAAGTTTTGGTGAAACATTTTTATTAACTACAAAATAAGAAATTTCTTTGAGCCAAGGAATGAACTAGAACTTTTTCTGAGCTAAAGGCATGAACAAAAACTTCATGCTAGTATTCAACTTTAGGGTGTGTGTGTATTCCATGTATATTCCATATTCCAGACTCTGAAACCTGATTTTTTTCTGTTTTGTTTTGTTTTTGGTTACTGGGAATTGAACCCAGGTGTGCTCTACCACTGAGCTTCATCCCAGCCATTTTTTTTTTTTTTTGAGATGGGGTCTCACGGAGTTGCTGAGGCTGACCTTGAACTTGAGATCCTCCTGCCTCAGTTTCCAGAGTTGCTGGAATTACAGGCAGGTGCCACCACACCTGGAAAAATGAATCTTTTTAATTTGAAGTAAAGACATTAAAAAAAAAATCCATGCTCTCTCAGAAGTCATTGTTAGTTTCTTCCTTCCTTCCTTCTTTCTTTCTTTCTTTCTTTCTTTCTTTCTTTCTTTGTTTTAAAAAATAGATCATGCTTGTTAGGGATGATTCTAAATAATATTGAGCTTTCCAAATTTTTCTTTACTTCTTTGTGAATGGCTGATTTTGAGATGTATTAGTCTTTTGCATGGATTTCACCCCTGTCTCTTGGATGGATATATTTATTTGGCTTTATTTTCTTTTGTCTTCATTAGGCAAGTGGAAGTCACAGAATTCTGTTTACAATATCAGACAGGCTGTTGAGAAGCATGTCCTCATGCATGGTCAATGTGACCCTCGGCACGTCCTGTGTGTGGCATGTTCTTGTGCCTATCTTCAGGAAGTAGAAACTTCAGATTTTGATTCCATTATATTTCCTTCTTTCAAATCAAATCTCACACTGTTCAGAACAAAGCATGTTAACTAAAGATGGCAATCTACTTATACATTTAGAAAAGATTTTGTAATTAAAGTTAAGCTCTACCACATTACAGAGGAAAGAAAATTTTCTTTTTCTTACATAATGTTTACAGCATCATTTAGAATCTTGGAGAAAGATTTCAGTTCTCCAAGGGAATTGATGATATTCCAGTGGGCCCAGGACAATTTCTCTTCCCCAAAGAGAAGAAGAACCAGGGCTACATGAATGACATGGATGGGTGGTTCCTATGGAAGGCCCAAGTGAGGGGAAGAGTATGGAAACTTGTGACCATGAGGGGAGACACAGCCTAGCCACAGAGGGACCAGGCAGAGAAACTTGTAGGAAAATATAAAGAATCTGAAGATTCAATCAGAAACCCATGCTGTGCACTCAACACCGACATCCAAGGCTAGGAAGTCAGAATGGCTTGAATTTCAGAAGAGAAGGAACTGATCAAGCACCTAGGGACACAGTCCAGTGTGAAGATGATCAATCAAATCATTCAGGGACAATTCCATGAATTTAGCGAATTTATTCATGAAATATATCTGAGGTTATTTCAATACCTTTTTCTTCTTATCAATGTCTTTTGTGTAACTGGAACCAAAGCACCCCGTAAAAAGTCAAGTAAGCTCTGTGCCTCTACTTGCCGGGAAGTGCCAGGACCAGCCATCTTCCTGTCAGCAGGGCTGGCAGCCACACCCAGAGTGGCAGCCACACCCTCCAGAAGCATGTCTCTGACAATGACGAGCCCTGGGGAGGGGTACGTTTCTCCTCAGGTGTTTAACTTTCAACAGCATCCATTCTTGGAAACTGCACATTCTTTTTTGCTTGTTTGTTCTGTTTTTGATAGAGAGAGGGCTGGTGTAGGACTTGGCTCCTCTGGGTCCCATTTGAACTAACCATTAGACACTTAGACTTTTTTTTTTTTAGAAAATAGTTTCCATAAGAGAGTGTGTGTGTGTGTGTGTGTGTGTGTGTGTGTGTGTGTGTAGGTGGTTACACTCCCCCTAACACCATTTTTTTTTGTTTTACTTTTTATTCCCCTATTGAGCTGACCAGGGGCATGGGTATACATTTTTAAGGAGGAAGAGAAGGAAAGGAGAAGGAGGAGAAAAAGGAGAAGACCCTCAAAATTAAAATGAGAAAATAAAAAGTTAAAATGCTTCAATACATGGTATACTTTTCCCCAGTTCCATGGCCCCATTTCTTTTTTTTTTTTACTTTCTTGGGCTAACCAGCATTAATTGTCTCCCTATACCTCTTTGGCTGCTTCTGGAGCTACTTAATTTGGAAACTACAGTGACTCAGATGTCAGCAAAAGCAGTGGGAAGTACATACAGATTTCTGGGAATGTGTTCTTAGGGTGTAACAAGCCACCTGTGCCTCCTAGGGCACAGAGTTACCTGATGAGAAATACTGTCCATGACCAGTGAGCGCTTCATAGTGCAATATTCCTTGGTTACAGACTTTCTGTTGAAATGTAATTGCTATCCCACCTATGAAGCTATTAAAATCCAGATTGAGAGGCTGTGGGGTTGAGAGACAATCTCATTGCACTGCAGAGGCACCTGGGAATGATTCACCAGACCCATCAACTGAGTTAAGGGAAGTCATTAATGCTAGGTTACTTGTATCAGAATATTTCAGTTTGAACAGTAGGAATGTTTTAGAAGTTCTGACATAAGCCAAGAGACTAAACTAGCTGTGAGTTGGAATGTGTCCCCAACTCCCCCTCCCCCTCCTCCTCCTCCTTTGTGAGGCAGAATTTACATTCAGGAAATTCTCAGATTTTCAGTGAATGTGCTCAGGTCTACTCAGCTGTTTGTGACCAGTGCACAAGACAGGCCATTTCCAGCACCCAGAGTTCCTATGTGCCTGTTCCTAATCATCCATTCCAAGGATCAACTGATTAAATTTCTATCATCATAGAGTAGCTCTGTCTATTCTGAAATTTCAAATAAATGGCATCATACAGACTGGAACTTTGTATATTCTGTTTTTTACACTCAACACATTATTTTTGAGACCAATCTCCACTTTGAGAAGGAGTGGAAATCTAAGCTCTATTCTTATCTTTGGTCTTGTTTTCAACCCATAAATTAATTCGCATTCTGGTTTCTTCTGTTATAGTACAGATTTTCAGATCTCAGTATGTATAATTGTTCAATGCAGTCCAAGTATTTCTCTAAGGTGAGCATAGAAAAAATGGACACATAAAATAAATTATAATCTTAATACATTTAGACCATACATGATAGGAATTATTTGTAAATAGAGGCAGAAATGTATCAAGTATCCTTATAAAGGACTAGGTCAAATTAATAAAAATGTGCATTTTTGTCATGTTTGAGGACAACATTTAAACAGAGAGGTTGATAATTCAATGATAAGGACATTTGTCTTTTTCTCTGTCTCTGAGATTGTACCATATGTCTATAACTGCCCATATCTTAATGACGGATAGCAAAGATAATCAGTCTTCTCAGACTTGACTTCTAAGACATCATCTTATTTTATTACTAATATCAAAATTTTATTAATGTTGTTGTTCTTAATTATAAACTATGTAAATTCTTAGGTTTTATGCAGTCTAAAATGTGATTGAAATTTTTGTAAACTGGCATCTAAAAGTTAGAACCTAATTCCTCATATTATGTAGGAAATGCAAAGCATATATAAAATATTTTTAATGATATATAGCATATACATGTATGTGGATTCACATATCCATCTGTCAATATATTTTCTATTTTTATAAGTTTTAATCATGCAAACAATGCTAGTATAGATTAAATAAAGAAATATGTATTATTTAACTCACCAGGAGAAATGGATAGGCTTCTTGTGCAAAGAGTCCACTTGTCACCTGGACCTAACTGCAGCCAGATTTGTTGAGTCCAGAGAGGAATGCTTGTCGTGTTCATACTAAGTTATGATTTAAAAGATTCGAACATGGGGATTGTGATATATAGCACTTTAGTATCAACTGAGGTTGACAAGAGGGTTTTGGGTTTGCATTATGGTATGCTATTTCAGAATAAAATAGAATTAAAAACTACTCATTCCACCACTGTACTTACTGAAATTCTTGGCTTTCACCAAAATGTGTACCTCCACAGTCTGAACACAGGTGGAGAGCAGGCACATGGCCAGGCAGTGCAGTCACGCTCAGAGAAGTGAGGGGCCACTTGGCTCAGTCAGAACTCATCCTGTCTTCTGCACCAGCTGGCCCAGTGTGCACCATACTGATGTGAATCTGAGTACAACTGACATCAAGAAAAATGTACTTGCCATATGTTATGATTTAGATAAGAGGTGTCCCCCAAAAGCTCCAGCATATTATTGCAGGAATATTCATAAGTGAAATAATTGGATTATGAGAACTGTAGCCTAATAAGTCCATCCCAGTGTGAATGGAGTAACTGGGTATTAACTGCAGGCAGGAGGGGCACGGCTGGAGGTGGTGGGTCAGTGGGGGCATGCCCGGAAAGGATGCATCCTCCCTGCAGCCCCTTCCTCTCTCTCTGCTTCCTGATCCCACCATGAGTGAGCAGTTCTGCTCTGCTGGGCCTTCCCCATGATGTGCTGCCTCACCTTTGGCCCAGAGCAATAGAGGCAGCCATTTATTGACTGAGACCTCTAAAACCATAGACCCCAAGTAACTTTTCCTTCTCTAAGTTGTTCTTGTCACAATGACAAAAAAAACCAAAATACTGTATGTTTTAATAAATCAGAATTATGGACAATAAAGTTTGGTCTTAGTAACCCCACCACAGTTAATAATAGGAAGGCAACATCTTCTAGGAAGCTTCAGACCACCTAGACTATTGAAGGTATACCTTATAGATATTTCCCCAGAAATTAACAATATGAATAAAGTCAATGAAATTCATAAAGTTAAACCGTCTTTACATAGTCATATATTCAAAAATGACATTTATGATTTTATACTTAGTATTCCCATAGTAACGTCCATGTTCCTTGATCCTTGAGAGATAAAAAGAGAGTTTGTAGCTCCTGAGCACTCGCTGTGGTCTGGACACTGTCTGAAACACTTCTATTCTGTGTATAGCTTTTGGGGTTTTCTTTGAAATGTCTGAGCAGAATCTCCCTTCTACACTAAGAGCTCACAAGTGGGAAAGCCCTTCTTAAAAAATAGTTGTGACAAGCTCAACTTTTTGAAACTTTTTGTTATCTTTTGTTTCCAAATTTCAAACTTGATTAATACTTTTAAACCAGCATAGTAGGAGTTGGAGAGATTATATCTAATTCTGTACTCAAATGATATGTGAAATAAATACAAATGTTCCACAAACATTTAGACTTCAAAAACTAAATATGGACTGCCCTAAAAGAAGAAAAACGGAAAGCTGGAATAGTGACTACCTTTACATTTTAAGAATTTAAAGTTCTTGCTAATTCACGTCCAGTGGAGCACCTGCAAAAGGAAACAAATTGCTCCACAGACTTTGCAATGCCTACTCCAGAGGCTTTGTGGCGACAGAGCAAACTGTTTTGTATTATCAGTGTTGCACTCTTTGTATTTTAATCACTCCACTTTTATCTGTTTAATTTTACTCCCAATTTATTTATTTATTTATTTTGGGGGGAGGGTACCAGGGATTGAACTCAGGGGCACTAGACCACTGAGCCACATCCACAGCCCTATTTTGTTTTTTTTTTTTTAATTTTTTAATTTGTTCTAATTTGTCGTACATGACAGTAGAATGCATGCATACACTTTGATAGATCGTATATAAATGGAGTGTAATCTCTCATTTTCTGGTTGCACATGTTGTAGGATCACATGGGTCATGCAGTCATATATGTACATGAGGTAATAATGTCTGTTTTACTCTACTATCCTTCTTCCCCCATACTTCTTACCCTCCCTTCACTCCCCTCTACCTAATATAAAGTAATTCTATTCTTCCCTATCCCCCCACCTTTTGAGAATTAGCATCTGCATATCAGAGAAAACATTCAGCCCTTGGTTTTTTGGGTTTGGCTTATTTCACTTAGCATGATATTCTCTAACTCCATCCATTTACCAGCAAATGCCCTAATTTCATTCTTCTTTAAAACTAAGTAATATTCCATCTTATATGTATATATATGTGTGTGTGTGTGTGTGTATATGTGTGTGTGTGTGTATATATATACACATATATATACATATACATATATATATACTTATATATACATATACATATATATACATACATATATACCCCACATTTTCTTTACCCATTCATCTGTTTAAGGTTATCTAGGTTGGTTCCATACTTTAGCATATTTTGTATTTTATTTAGAGACAGGGTCTCACTAAGTTACTTAGCACCTCGCTTTTGCTGAGGCTGACTTTGAACTCTCTATCCTCCTGCCTCACCCTCCCAAACTGCTGGGATTATAGGCATGCACCACAGCTGCACTCGGGTCCTACATTTTTAAAAAACAGGATATTTCAAAGAGAAAAAGTTAGTTTGGGAAACAAAATCTTTCCAACGCTCCTAGGCAGGGGTCTGAGTGCCAGACAATGGCAGGAGTCGGGTGGGGGATAGCAATAGCTCAGATATAAGTGCAGTCACCTCCACAGCCCTCATAGTGGAATCCAAGCCAAAAGTTTAAAAGGTGTTTTCAAATCATTCCAGGCATGCTACTTCATGCTCTCAGTGAAAATATTTTGTTCATAACTGTATTACTAGAAACACAGCACAAAACCCACAGATATGTATTGAACTGAGCATGGAGAGATTCATGAATCTTAATATCATTTGTAGACAGTTAATATCATTGGCTACTCACTAGGCATACAAAAATAATGACGAATTCATTTAATAGCTAATTATTTTCAAACTACTTTCAAAAACATTATGTGATTTGGTGGTCAAAGTATTTTTCTCAGATTCCAGTACTTGCATCGTTTTCTCTGCTACTAGTTAATAGGGTTCCTTTAGTCCTCTAGTTACAAGGCAATCTATTGACTTAGTTGAGACATAGTTGTAATTTCCTAAGGACCCCAACAGCGAACATTGAAATAAAACACTACAATTCTCTTCAAACATTTGAAGGCTGTGTGTTTTTAACATATTTTGCATGGTTTCCTAGAATGTAAATGGGACAAGAGGCAGGAGATACAGGGAAGATAGCATCACTTGATTAATATAAAAATGGAAGAGAGACTATTTTTGTGCATGCGTCTTTTATGAAGAGAAAAATTATAATGGAGCACTGATTATTGAAAGGGAGACTTCAGTTCAAGTCAAGGAAGGACTTTTTAACATTCAGAGTTGTCTGGACACTTATTAATGGGTTCCTTTGTCACCTTAAGTTCTGCCTTATTGGAGAACTTCAGACAAACTGAACAAACTCTTGCCTACTGAGCTACAGTGGAGATTCCAGCGTGGAGAGTTTGAATTGCACCAGTCTTTCCATTTCTGAGATTGTCTAATGGACTTTGGTATCACAAGAGGTCACATAGCTTCATAATCCAGGGATGGCATGAATGGTATCCCTGGTGGCACTTCCTTCACGGTAACCACCACAATCAAAAGAAAAAACTGTTATTCATCCTGGACACTCTCAGCATTTCATTCAGTCTTTAAATGTTGTAGGAGAGAAGCATTAACAAGACAAAAATACAAAGGTTTTGTCTCCATTGTGTGCGGGAAACAATGAAGCAAAAGTTTGAATTTTGGGACTCTCCTATAACTAAGGTTGCTTGACTGTCAGTGAAATGAAGGATTATTTCCAGTCCAAACTTCCTCTGCCTGACTTGTGCCTGCAGCCCTCTGGGACATGCCATCATCTCAGATGCGAGCACATGGGTAGATGGAGCCACCAGATGGTCTCTCACATTGATGGGAGAGAGGGAGGGAGGAATGACTTCACCCTCACCCACATCCCATTGTCGAGATTCCCATAGCTTCCTCATTCCCAACTACCTTTCCATCCCAAGTGTGTATTATAGAACACCTGGTCCAGCTGAGTCACTTGGAAGCTACTCTTCTAGCGCATGGAAAAAGAAAGAAATGGAACATGGGAGCATTTACATTTCATTTTTCTCCTGCTTAATTTTTTTTAAATTCAGCGTTAGATTCCAGCTGTTCAAATTCACTTCCAAATTAATCTGGAGAAACTTTGTTCCACTTATTGACCGTTCCCTCTAACCTAAGCAGGGAGATGAGCCATGTTGAAAGATTCTTAGTAAGAAATATTTCTTGCACTCATTTGCAATTCTCAGTTGAGTTAAAGCACTAGTGATTCCCTTGACAATGCAGTTGTGTAGAATACAAATTCTTCCCTTGAATTACTACTTCCTTGAGGGAAGAAGCCTTGTAAAAAACCCTTTATGTGATCCATAGTCATTCATTTATTTAACCAGCAATTATTTCAACAGTCAACAGTCAAAACAGCTTTTGAAAGGCATCCTGAGTGCTGGATGCTGGAGGCATCTGCTAACCACAAGAGTCAGTTTAGCACAGTCTTGAGCAGGTTATCCACTTGTTTCTGAAAACACTACAATCAGTCCACTTAGCATAGCATTATGTTTTGAGCAAACAGAACATATAAGAAACAATAAGTCCAATGCAAAAGGTCTGAATTTGAGAAGCATTTTGGGATGATGACCTATGGTAAGAAGGTTCTGGGAAGCTAAACATGCACAGGTTGGGTGAAGTAAGACTCTCAGTTTCCCATGGATCAGGGTGACCTCACTGAGTGCCTCTATCTGCTCAGTGTTCTGCCATGTCCCTTCTTCCTCTGCTCCTCAGGACAAAGCTATGGGAACTCTCACCTCTTATATCCCTTTATGAAGAAGATGGTTTTCTAGAAGCCCTTCAGTGAAAGTGGGCATACTCTCGTGTTGACAGAGTTGAGTGCCTATGAAAGCAATATAATGAAACTGGAATCATCACTTGATTGTCTCCTAGACAAGGATTTAAGTGTACTTGTGATGTACCTCGTCCATCTGAGATGCACTGTCACCTCTTGTCCCAAAGAGCACCACAGCCAGGGCAGAGAGGAGAGCCAAGGGAGAAAAGAAGGACTTCTCAGGTCATAGTTCACTTCCTTGAAGACACTGAAGCAGAGCTGTGCATTTGCTGTGCTGAGAGAGCTCACTCGTGCGCCTGGGGAATGGAACACACACAAACACCAATACCAACACCTCCAGGTCCAAACTCCTTCCTTTACTTCGAATTAAGGCCAGAGTCACTTCTACCTGTCAGTCCAAATGCTCTAAAAGGGGCTCTTTAGAAGCAAAAAGAAGGCAGACAATGGAATCAAAAGCATTTTCAGCTCTGCCACGCTCTAATTTTAGGACCGATATCTTAAGTTCTCCTGGCCTCTGTTTTCTCTTCTGTGAATGTGGTTAAATAACAGCTTCTTTAAGGATTAGTGTGATGATGAAATGAAGCCATGTTTCTTGCATTCCCAGGGCAGCACCTATCCATAGTGGGTGGTCAAAGGTGACGGTGAATAGTGTTATTGTTGTGACTCTTAGCTCAGTTTAGCTCACTATGCCGGGCTAACGACAAAGAGGGCAAGGTAAAAGTTTTGATCCCAAAATCCACATGCCATCACTGAGTCTTGAAAAGTACACAAGAGGGTCAGAGTGGCCAGGCACACCTGGAATCCCAGTGATTCCAGAGGCTGAGGCAGGAGGATCGCAAGTTCAAGGACAGCCTGGGCAACTTGGTGAGATCCTGTTTCAAAATTAAAAATAGATACATAAAACGTGCTGGGAATGTAGCTCAGTAATGGAGCACCCCTGAGTTCAATCCCCAGTACCACAAAATAAACAAGTAAATAAATAAATAAAAAGTGTTTAAAGGAAAGCTGTGGTTGCAGGGGTTTGGTGAGAATATTATTAGGAAAATCAAAATCCTTGCTTCTGGAATATTTATTTTATGTCATGTCATGCCAATATCCAAACTCCCAGCAGGAATCATCCCAGCCTAGGGGTGTGGTTCCAGTAAAACAGCTTTAAAAACTCCTACGCAGGGGAGAGCCAGCTTAAGCAATTTGTGTGACTGCCTGATTGATATTTCATAGGAATTGGAAATTATATCACTTGCTTGGAAAGCTGCGACTCTTCAGGTAACACAGAAGTAAAAGCCTCAGAGACCCATTTCTTAAATAAATACTGACAGAAATTCACTAAATTTTTTTATAACCCACTAAGACATCCCGTTCCACAGCTGGAAAACACTGATATAGCCTAGCTGACTAATTTTTTAAAAGGAGAAACTGAACAGTAGATGAATCATTTAACATAGTATATAGACTAGAAAGGATTAGTCTCCTGGAATTGTTCAGTAAACAGAGGAAATTTATATGCAGGATAATTTTGTATCCTTTTGTTCAGTCCACTCACAGAAACTGTTATCTCTATGTTGATAGTAAATATCCTGGTTGACTTAATTAATTTCATCTGGATTCCCTAAGAATCTTTGCTTTCATTTTGCCCCTCCTTATTCTCAAATTGCCATGCCTTTTAAGATTCAGGATGGTGGACTAGAGGAAGTTGCTCCATGGATTGGGATTCAAGCAGCAGGAACACTGCTTCTCAGTGAAGTGGGTGAAAGAGAGAATTCACTGAAATTCAGTATTAGACAGAGACTCTTTGAGACTCAGAAAGTTGGGTGCATTGAATGAAGGACAAAAACTGCATTGGAGCCAAGTCGGCTTCCGCATCAGAGGCTCTACTTCAACAGAGAGGGAAGAGATAATATAAACAGAGAGAGGACTACAATGGACACGTTCGGCATGGCAAAACAGAAGCACAGCCTGAACTTACCTGATGCAGAGCCGGCACAGTGAACTGGAGTTTGAAAAATACTGTTTCTTAACTGGCCAGCAGGGAGCCGAGGCTAGAAGCTGAGGCCATGCTACAGCTTACTTCTGTGGAAGCCCAGGAGATCACAGCAAATATGGTCACAGTGTCCCAGTAAGCACCTACCATGTGGCCTAGGGTTTACCTCATAGAAAGCAAATGAAACAGGCACAGAGAAGATTGTACCTAGGGGGATTCAAGGCAGTAATATGGAGGGAAGTCCAACTCATTTTCCCTTTGAGTCTGGTGGCTCACACAACCAACTGAAGAGGATTGGGAAACTGAATATGTGGGTATGAATAAACTCAGGGACTGATCCTGGGGAGGCTGTATTTATGGGCAGTGGGGTGTGAGGAGGGTTGGCCTCCCTACTCCAAATTCTTAGGAGATTCTTGAGATCCAAACTTCTGCCCAACCATAGGGGTACATTGATCTAATCTTCCAGACCAAATACCACCCAAAAAAAGTCCCTAAGGCCTGATTAGATCTAAGCCTCAGCCCCCAAACATCCCACTTTGACCTCTGCAGCAGCCCCACCCTGGGAGTGCATTGATCTGGTCTGTTCAGACAAAACTCCAACTGACAGTACTTCCTAGTCCATTCTTCCTTATACTGCTGAGGCACAAGCTGAAACCTACTTCAATCAGTTTCAGTTTCGGGCCACTTCAGCTAGTAGCTCTGTGAGCAACACTAAAAGAGGAAGTGTTTAACAACCGCCAGCCCTTGCTCTCTCTAAGGGGTACATACCCAACAAGAAATAGAAAGAACAATAGTAAGGTCCATAGGCAGTGACCTCCCAGCCTCCTTGGCAGTTTTGACCACATCCATGGATGCAATATTTCATTTTTCATCACAAACTTTTCCTCTTTTTATTTATTTATTTATTAATTTGGGGGGTCTTGCTATGTTGACTGGTTCATACTTTATGTGTGTATATATAGACATCCATTTTGCTTCTTCTCAATTATGGCATTTTATTGTTATTTTTTATTGTCTTGCCCTTTGAGGGCTTGGGTTTTTATTTGATTTTTTCTGTTTGTTTGTTTGTATCTTTCTTTATTTCTTTTTCTGACCTATCCTCTCCAATAGTCAGTTCTCTTGTTCTCTCTCTCTCTCCCTCTCTCAACTTAGTTTCTTTTATTTATTTTTCTCATCCTTCCTTTTAGCTATCACACACCTCTTCTGCATTCTCTCTGTTCACAATTTGAACTTTCTAAACTTCATCTTACCTTCCCATCACATTTTCTTTTCTTTCAATGAATAGTATTTTTATCATCTTTTAAAACTATTAGGTTTATATAAATCTTGCCATCATAATTCATGTTGCTACAGATATTACATGTACATGGTATAGTGATTTTTTTTATTCTAATGCCAGATATAGTTCATGGAAATTTATTGTTTTTGCTTGTTGGCAATTACTGACCCCAACAATCATGTTTTGGGGGTAATTAGCATTGTTGATGTCATAGTGGGCATCAGGTGTTTACTTTAGTGCTGTATATTGTTTACTGAAGTTGTTGACATAATTTTTTGAGATAAAGAATCTACTGGAACTTCAGGTTCACAGGGTAGAGATTTTGCTGCTGAGTTAAACACAGCCAAGAGACAGTGCACCTTGCTCCACACATAAACTAACCATGCTCAAACTTCAACAATACTTTAATACAAAGAAATGAGACAAAATCCCCAAATAAATGACCAGGCCCCCAAGTAGGAATGGGTAAGGGGGATCTCAGGTCCCACTCATGGGCACACACTCTACAACAAAAGCAGATAATTAATACAAAGACTGTGAATGCCTATAAGGGGTCTCAATCCATATCACTCCTGTACCCCTCAGGAATATACAGGATCTAAGAAGAGCAACCAGGGAGGTTGTACCTCATATACTCTGCTGGTATACAACACAATTATCAGATCTACAAGAAAGACCTCACAACTTTGAGACCTATAGGGAAAGTGGGATCCTCAGGCTCATACACAGGGCACACAGTACCAAAATACACTAATCAGTAAAAAACTAGCAGGGAAAATGTACTAAAAAACTCATTTGGAAATATATTGGAAAATTCACAATGGCCTGATATTCCAGAACACTTTGGTAATAGAAAGCTATGCCCTAATTAAGCCCACAATAAGAGTGGAAGTGAAATCCATCCCAACAGATGCATAAAACCCAACAGAATACATGAAATATGAAAAAACAAGGTAGCACAACACCTACTAAAGTTCACAGTTTGCCAGCAAGGGATTCCAAAGACATATAAGTGGATTAAAAACCAAATAAAAAATTTAAAAGACTGATATTAAAATCTGAAGACTGAATTAAAAATCTAAAGGACTGAAATTAAAATATTAAAATGATCAATGAATTCCAAGAGAATACAGAAAAACAACTGAATAAATTAAGGAAGTAAGTATAGGATATGCATGAGAAAATCAATAAGGAGATAGCAATTTTAAAAAAGAATTAAAGGGAAATCTTAGAAATGAAAGACCAAAAAAATTAAATAAAATGTTCAGTTGAAAGTCTCTTTAATAGACAATCCCAGGCTGAAGACAGAATCTTAGAGCTGGATGACAAAGTGGCCAGCCTTGAACAGACAATATTAAAGAAAATAAAATATGTAACCATGATCAAAATATACAAGAACACTGAGATAAAATTAAGAGAACAAATTTAAGAATAAGTGAAATTGAAGAGGGTTGTGAAATGCAGGTTAATGGCATGAACAACCTCTTTAGGAAAATAGTAACAGAAAAATTTCCAAATCTTGAACATGAGACAGACATCCAGATACAGGAAAATTCTGAATCCTAAACAGACAAGATCAAAAAAGACACTCAGCACAACAAAATATAATTAAATGCCTAACATGCAGAACAAGGATAGAATTTTAAAAGCTTCAAGAGAAAAATGCCAGGTCACATTTAGAGGCAAGAAAATCAGAATCACTTCTAATTTCTCAGCGCAAATTCTGAAATCCACCAGTGCTTGGAATGATGTGTTCCAAGCCCTGGAAGAAAATAAATGCAAACCAACTGCTATATATTGCAAAAGTATCTTTTGGAATCAAAGCAAAAAGACCTCATTTGAAGAATAGTAAAGCAAATGAGAAACAAGACCAAATAAACATTGGAAAAACAAAACAGTAGGAGTTAATAAATATCTCTCTCTTATAACTTTGAATAAAATGACCTCAATTCTCCAATTAAAGACATGGACTGGAGGAATGTATTAAAAACAGACACAACTATATGCTGTTTGCAAGAAACTCACCATATAGGCAAAACAGCCACAGCTGAAAGTGAAAGGATAGAAATTGACATACCATGCAAATCTAGCCCTAAAACAAAAGGAGCATCTACTCTCATACCCAACAAAGCAGGCTTCAAACCAAAATTAATCAGAAAGGACAAAAGTTATTCTTTACTAGTAAAGGTACAATCCAACAAGAACATATAATGATAAATATTTATGCCCCAAATGTAAGTCCACCTAATTATATCAAATTAATAGTACTTGAAGACTCAGATAGACCCCATTACAATAATACTGGGTGAATTCAACATGCCTCTCACCAATACATAGGTTTAGTAAGTCTTCAGACTTAAACAATATTATAAATCAAATGGACTTCACAGATATCTACAGAATATTTCATACAACAAAGGATGAATTCATTTTTTTCAGCAGCTCATGAAACCTTTCTTCAACATAGACCATATTTTTAGTAGTGAAGCAATTCCTAGCAAATATAGGAAAAACAATGTAATTCCATCCATCTTGTTTGATCATGATGAAATGAAATTAGAAATCAACACCAAAAAAACTACAAAAACTATAAAAACACATAAACATTAAACAATGCAATTTGGAATAATGAATGGATGATAAAAATCAGGGAAAAACTGAAAAATACTTAGAATCAAATGATTACAGTGACACAAGATACCAGAATCTCTGGAACACTAACAAGTTGGTTCTAAGAAAAAAGTTTATGATTATGAGTGCCTATGAAAGAAAATCAGGAGTCAGATGCAGTGACCCACACCACTCCCAGCAGCTTAGGAGGTTGAGGAAGGAGGATATCAAAAATAAAGCCTTACAGGCAAAACAACTTCTGCTTCAACAACTTATGCAGGTTTTAAGCAACTTAGTCATACCCTGTCACAAAGTTTAAAAATGCAAATAAGAAGGACTGGGTATGAGATTCAGTGGTTAAACACAAGGAAGGAAGGAAGGAAGGAAGGAAGGAAGGAAGGAAGGAAGGAAGGAAGGAAGGAAGGGGAGGGAGGGAAGGAAAGAAAGAAGGAAAGAAAAGGAAAGAAAGAAAAAAGGAAATGAAGGAAGGGAGGGAGGGAGGAAGGAAGGAAAGAAGGGAGGAAGGAAGGAAGGAAGGAAAGAAGGGAGGAAGGAAAGGAGGAAGAAAATCTGAAATATTCTAAAGAAACTAGCTAATGATTCATTTGAGATCTATGAAAAACAACTGCTAACTAATTATAAAACCTGTAGAAGGAAATATATGATTAAGATCAGAGCTGAAGCCAGTGAAGTAGAGAATAAAAAAATACAAAGGATTAATGAAATGAAGAGTTGGTTCTTTGAAAAAAAATAGAATAACTCCTTAGCCAAATTAACCAAAACAAAAAATGAGACAACCCAAATAAATAAATTTTGAGATGAAAAATGAAAGATCATCACAGACATCACAGAAATCCAGAGGATTATTATGGACTATTTTAAATTGGAAAGCCTAAAATAAGTGGATACATTTCTAGACACATCAATGAGTAAAATCTTCAGTCATTAAAGGGCTATAGAATATGCTGGGGAGGAATTATAAAGGAAACTAAAGATAACTGTCCCTGCCCGCAAAGAGTTAATAATTAGGAGACCTTACTATTAAATTTATTACTGTTATCATCATTATTATATAAAGACTCAGAAAGTTTATTAAAAATAATACCTAGCCAAATGAAGTCACCTAGAAGCATAAATGACCCAAAAATAAGAGCACAAAGTCATGTAATTATGGACTTGATCAAATTTCTAAGAGGTGTAGTGTCCCAGGAAAGCCTGAGGTCATCAGAGATGCTTTATCCATCACAGGCACATGCCAGGGAAGGAGTGAACCAGCTGAGTGCTGGGGCACGAGAGAGGACCCTGAGCTCAGCTGAGGCTCGAGCCAGACCTGGTAGGAAATTTAAGCCGCCTGTTCTGAGGAAAAGAGCACGCGAATTGGGGCACTTGCCAACCTTCCTGAACCTTATTTCTCTTATAAAGTGAGAACAACAACCATGATCATAGTAATTTTCACCTTACAGGACTATCCTGGGACTGGGTCTGTGGAAGTGTCTTAGGATGATGAAGATGATGATGGTGAAGGTGATGGGGGAATGTTTCCCTCTGCCTTGACAGGTCAGTGAAAATCACTCCTTCCGATCACAGAAATGGGTCCACCCTGCTCCTTCCCACCTCAGAATTCCTGCCTTTCTGTGACTTGTGAGCAGCAGAACATAGAGTCTCCAGGGAACCCCTGGTGGAACTGGAAAGAGAGTTGGCAGGGAGCCTGCCATCTGGTCAACCAGAGTCTGCATTTGCAATCTGCTTTTGTTTCCTTCTTGGAGCCATAAGGGAACATATTCATTTAAAATGAGGAAAGCATCCTCTCCATGTGCCATTCTCTTCCCCTCCAGAGTTTATAATCTAGCCACACACACACATATGCAAACACACATGCACACAAGCACGGACAAAACATGGCAAGAAATCAGAACATAGCTCTCTGGTCATATTTACTCATTTAGGCCATATTCGTGGATTCCACAACATGTGTTGAAAATCACTTACCTGCCAGGCCTGGTACTGAGCACCACAGCACTGTGCCACAGACTACTCTGATTTATTGGTTCCGATTCAGGAGACAATATCTTGTGGTAAAAACACAATGCAACAAGCATGGTTTATCAACTGCTAAGTAAGTTCAGCCTGATCTACTGGGTTCCACTCATGATTAATCTATTTGTGAAGTTACTTACAGCTTATAGTTATATTTATGAATCATTTCCCTCATGAATTTAAATCCTAGTACTTATGACTAGCTCATCAGTCTGTAGAACTGTGAAAGTAACTTTATGTGTAATAAATTAGTGAAATTGAATCAAATCAGACTTATTTTATAAAAACTTTTTTTTCCTTTCATAGATTTTTTGTTTGACCTAGAAAAAAAAGTGCTGATAGTCTCACAATTGGTCAGAGGAGAACAACCACACTGTACAGATGTCATATTTCTTTATTTTGATAAATAAAGGAAAAATTTGTAAACTTTACAACATATGATCCAACAGGTGAAAGGTGTTTAATATCTGAAAAACTATGTACATATTAAGTCTACTAAGGAAAGCCCAAAGATGTCAATTTGAAATCATTAATGAAATATTTTTGTTGATCCCCAGTCCCAATTCCATAATTTTTTTAGATTATACACTGAGTTAAAATCAAATGCATTAAGGACAGCTTCACACTAATTTCTAGGAAGCACAGGGCTTATCGCAGGGCTAGATCATTTGTAACCACCCTAGAAAATCTGCAGCACCTGAAGTTTCAAAAAGAATTCCTAGTGCTGCTTCTATCTTCTCAGTGCCACTAAGCAAGCTCCATAATCCCCAGGTGGGCCATAGGGAAAAATGGCAGAAATGAGGAGGGTGGAAAGCCAAAGAAATTAGAAACCATGGAAGTAAAGAGGCTAAGCTCAGAGATCAAGATATCCTACCAGGTATCTGAGAAGGGTCCAATCACCAAAATTATCTGCTGGCCAGTATTAGGAAGAAAGAAAGTCAAAGAAAACACCATGTGATTCCAACTAAACAAATCTATTCACATAGGGCATTTCTTTGATGTTGCAGGGACTAATATAATAGAAACACATTGGATGTTCAAGGGCAAGCAACTCTGCCACCAAATAAGATGATGTCATTCTTCCTGATGACAAACAGGAAGGGGTGATCAGCATTAAACACTGTCGAGTCAGGGAGCTGCTTTTCCACAATGTTATTTTCTGTGGCGGCAGTTGCCACGGAGCCCTCCTCAGTGACCTCGATGTAGGACTTGTGCATTAGTTTGGATACATAGAGACGACCTCCTGAAGCTATTCCAGAAAGATCAGCTCTGGATTCATCAAAGATATCTTTTAGCCCCAGGGCTCTCAAAAACCCTTTCATTTCATAGTTCTTCTCTATCTTGAACTTCGGAAGAAATACGTCCACATACTGAGAGGTCATTTTTCTTGGATTGGTCCAATCCATTAGGTTTTGAAAGGACAGTTTGTTCTCAACCTGTAGAGATATTTAAAATGCAATTTAGAATCATATGGTTAAGAAAATATGAAGCATCAACTGCAGAGACAAATGGTTTTCCATAATTAACCCCCTCTTGAATTTTTGTATTTAAGCACAAGAATGGGACCTGGGGAAGCCTGGAAAGGGAATATGATTTAAGAAGTAGTTCAAGCACTTTTTCAAAATAATCTCATGTTTAATTTCTCTGCTATGACAAGGCCTGACTCATAAGCACTTCCAGGTTTCTCTGTTCTCTACCCACAAAGGAACAGATCTAGCCAATGTGAAATGTGGCTGGATGAAAGATCTACAGAAAATGTAGATCATCCAATAGAAACAAGAGCTCAGCAGTCATTTAAATCAGTGTTTTCTAATCATGTGCCTTTCATGGAAGACAGAAAATAATAATGTTTGCATGACTTAACAGGAGTAAACTAATGAAAACCAAGATGGCCTGAATAAAAAGACCCAGAGCCCCAGCCCTGGGAGCTTAGGTGACCAACATCTCCCAGCACAACCACCCCCACAGGGAAGCTTAGATCCAACTCTTTTGCCCAACACACGAGACAATGGAAGCTCAAGAGGATGTCAGGAGGTATGCTCAGGGTGCACGGCGCATAACCTCAGTTACACAACTGGAAGCCCACACCTCCCTCCAATGCCATTGCTGCCCCCAAACGACTCACAAATTAAATTTTCCAGTTCTTGAATACTGAAAATTAACCATAGATTCTTCCAGATTTAGAGTGGGGAGATTTTTCATGAACCTTGTTTAGAAATCTCATATATGGATATTCCTTTCAAATTAAGATTCACAGATATCTTTTAACATACTTTTTCATATATATTAAACTTCACTTGTATTCTTACCAAGAACATGAATTTATGCAATCAAATTTAGTACATTTGAAATTTCTGTGTGTAAATTTTCCAGTTTGTAGCTAATCTGTAATGACTTTTTGTTCTAAGTTGGAATTTTTTTTTCTCAACTTACTAAGTGCCAACTTCCTCATTATCATCTGGTTATGTAGAAATATGTAGGTATATAAGTTTTTATAGTTTGAAATTTATATGAATCTAATTCACACATTATTAGGTAAACCATTGTAGGAAAAAAACTCAGACAATAAGTACAAGAAGAAATCTTTCTTTTGCACTATTTTTCATTTTATGTGGGCTATTTTTTCATTAATACTGACCTTTTAGGTAAAAAATGTATTTGTGATAAAATCAAATTGTCATGAAGATCATCAAGTGAATTATTGATTTATTCTGAGTACCAATATTTTATATTAGCATATTTTAGATTTAATCATGATTTTTCTCTTGTGGTTCCTTACTAAAAAGGATATTAAGTTGCAAAACTAAAGAAAGTTATTACAATAATTCAGTGGCCTTCTATGTAGAAACTGATTTACAAAGTTATTAAGTTTTGGTTTTGAATAATAGGAAGAAGATAGAAATAATGCCACTGGAGAGTGAAAGCATCAACTTCCTTCACTGTTTCTATTTGTTCTACAATGAATTTTCCTTGTGTCTCAGATCAAAACATACAATATTTTAAATTTTATTTGTAACTTTATACTCTGAGATACATGTGTGTGAGTGCACACACAGATACATATATCTGTATTTAATTTGCATACAAATTAAATTCCATGAACCTCCTTTCCCTTTCTCACAAGGTTGCTGAAAGAATCAAATGAAGTAGTATAAATGAAATGCAGAGCACATGGCCTGGAATGTAGAAGGTACTCAATAAATGGTGTTGATTATTTATTTTTATCTGGAGAACAGAGAAGGGAGAGTGACCAACCAAGACCTCTGTGATGGCAGGTCACAAACAGAAAGAGCCAAGTTCAGAAGGAGGATAAATGGAAGAAGGGCTGGAAGAAGAGCAGAATCTGAGATAGAGTGATGGCACCTGGCTTGTGCAGTCACCACCATCTATTCCTGCACTGTGTTGGTCTGTTTCTCCTGTGACATCAGTCAGAGGGCAATCCCTAATCACTAGAGACACAGTGGCATGATCTGATACTATACATTTTCATTCCCAAAGTCTTGTGACTCCACCATTTCAAGTCATCTGAAGGTGGCTGGCCAAACAAAACTCCCATGACATTAAAGAGTCTTCAAAGCCAAGAATTAAAAAGATGTAAGCTCATGTGTTTTGAACTTCATGGCTAATTTGAGAGAGTCCCAAGTTTACAGCTATTCAACTACCATTGTGATAAACTGAGACATTTCAATCTCAACATCTGTAATGGTGTTTGGTACATTAGTAGGTACTCCTTATGTATTTGTCAAATAAATGGGTAAGTATCTAATATCCTACCCTGAAATCTTAAAATTGATGGATTAGAACACAACCAAGAGTATTCTAAAGGACTTCTTATTCCCCAGGAGTGGAAGTGACAAATCACTTACTTGGGATAGGTCGCTCTCAGGCAGCAGAATGTACATGCTTATGCCACCATGATATCTGAGCTGGAGAACCTGCATGGATGGATCCCGAATAGTAGACAAGTTGAACTTACGTTCCTGATGCATCATGGCAATTGATTTCCTAGGACACTGCAAGTCAAGTCACAAAAAGTAATTCATAATCCCATTCCATTTTACTTATTGGTTGAGTGCATAAAAAGTATTGTACTTGGTGAGTTGATGCTGTAGAAATTTTCATTGGTGCACATCCTAGCGATGAAAGCATAGACTCTGAATTTACTCTCTGACCTCAACTATGTGACTTGGGTAAGCTACTTCCCCTGTCTGTATCTCTGTTTCCACACCTACATAATGGAGATGGCAAGAATCCTTGCTGCACTAGATTGTGAGGACTGTGTCAGCTAATGTATCCAGCAGCTGGAGCCTGGCCTTGCAGTTAGTTATAACTGAAAAGTCTAACAGGTTATGGATAATTACTAAATAGCAACACAGTGAAGAATGAATGCTATGGATTTTCTCCCTTATCAGAAGTAAAATATAGTCTAGTATTATCAAAATTACGTGATTTAAGAATGAAGTCTTGGAAAAATTAAAAATTCCTGCAAAATATTTGATAGTATCCCTTAAGTTCACTTGAGGAGCACAGTAGCTCTTGTCTTGAAGACGCTGTTTATAGATCTAGGAACACCAGAGATGTGCAAGGGGCTGTCTTCTTGCTAATAATATTATGATCTGCAAACTTGTCAACATTTCTGAAATACCTCCTTTCACGACAAATCTTTCACATGAGAGGTCAATCGTCTGTCCTTGAACCAAAAGGTCCTTCTCCTTAGGAAAGTTGCCCCTTTTGACTTAGAGTCTAATCCTTAGAAAGGACACATATAAGCAATGAAGAGGTAGCATTTGTCCAGTGAGTCACATCAGAAGAATAAAGCTTGGTACAAGTGGGAGCTGGGATTTCATAGCCATAACATTTCATTTCTATCCTGGGGCAGGGAAAGAATCACATATGCTAACGGGGTGATTCACGAATTTTTAATTCGGTACAACCAACATTAATGCCAGCAATTGAGAGTCCATAGCCTTTTCCATGATGGAGCTTGCTATGGTTTAGATGTAAAGTGTTCCACAAAAATTCACATATGAGCAGGAAGGTTCAGAGGAGAAATAATTGGGTTGTAAGAGTCTTAACCCAATCAGTGAATTAATTCCTCATGGGATTAATTGAAGTGGTAGGGTGTGGTGGAGGAGATGGGAATTGGGGTGTGGCTATGGAGTATATATTTTGTATCTGGAGGTCTCTCTCTCTCTCTGCTTCCTGTTCTCATATGAGCTGCTTCTCTCTGTCACATACTCTGCCACGATGTTCAGCCTCACCTCAAGCCCAGGGAATGGAGCTGGCCTTCTATGTACTAGGACCTCTGAAACAGTGAGCCCTCTAATAAACTTTTCCTCTTTTTAAATTGTTCTGGTCAGATCATTTAGTCACAGCAACAAAATAGCTGAACTAAAACAGTGCTATATTTTATAGCTATATTACACAGGGTCGGTGACTGGCAGGATGAGTGTTTAAAACAAGGTTATTATATGGTAATACTTTTAAAAAAACAAAACTCCATTAAAAGCAAGACAAAAAACCCAGTCCGGGAGACAGGAATGTTTCATGCTTTGCTTTCACTGTTGGAAAGGAGGCAACAAATGCAATTTACTATAGAACTGTACCGTCGACTGGGGGAAGAACTGAAGGAAAAGAGTGGGAAACAAGAACTCACTTGGAATCCTGTAGACCCCAGTCCCTGAAGTTCTATACTCCCTGGTGTGCTTCTTATTACTATTATACAGATAATATCTTTAGAAGACAGAGCTGTATTTTGTTAGGATCTATCATATTTATCATTTTGTCATATACAATTTTCAAAATATATCTGTGCCCAACTCTTTCTTCCCACAGAGACACACACATCATGAATTTGCTCCACTAGGCACTGACTCAGGACCCCCAGGTCAGGGACACACAGTGGGGCTGGCCTTCAGTCCAGGCCCGCTGCCAGCAGCAAGTCTTGGCAGCCAACCCAGGCCCAGTCTATTCCCAGTTCTGTTCTGCACCCAAGTCTCCTCTCACTGTCCCTGGAGTCACCATACCTGCACACACTGCCTGCATAGGTCACCTTTTACTTCCCACCTCCTGACTCATTCGCTAATCTTTAAATGTTGTCAGCTCTCAGCACTTTCGTGTCTACAATTTCCGATGTGAGAAAGTGCAGACAGACTATTTCTGTATACCAAAACACCACTTGAAAAATAAAACTAAGTTTTAAAGTTAAATCTGAATTTCTCTTCTTCCACATAAGAGGCTGAGTGACTGAAAGGAATACTAAGCATCAATTGAACGAGTCACTTTATTTTGCATGTGAAGAGGAGATCCATCCTGATTGACTTGCCTCAGACAACACAGCTTCAGTGAAGCTAGGTGGGGACCCCAACATGGCATGTCTAATTCCAAGGCTTCTGATGTTCCCACTATACTAGTACATGCAAACTGCTGAAACAAAAAAAGGAACCGAGTGTATATGTTTTATGAGCTTGGTAATAAGATGCTTTAGGTTAAAAAAAATAAAAAGAACTAAATAGAGAAATAGATATATTTGTAAAGGTATAACTTTGCTAAATAAAACTTTATCCTTTATAAAAATAAACATATTCTTTCTTTGACTCAAGAAAATCATTGATGGTAAGTAACTGTTAGAACCCACAGCTAAAAATCACAAAAAATAACATACATTTTTGTCATGTTTCCTTTTTCATAGTCTTACAACTAGAATATCTTAAAATCAATTCATATTTTAACACTTCTTTCAACATGGAATATATCTAAAGACATATCAATTTAGGAAGACCCCCTTCTGTTGAGTTTTGTAACCTGAGCTAGCATTTACTTTATAAAGCATTGCTTGGTAATGCAGAAGAAATGGCATTGTGTAAAAACCACAATTTCCTGCAAATAAATACTACTGGGGAAAAACCTTCCAGGCTGTGCAGGAGATGTACAAACCTTGGGAGACTGGAACCGGCAGTTTAAGGTTTCATTCTTGGTGAAGGCTGACTCCCACTTGCCCTTGAAGTACACAGCATTTATCAGCACCATGACTGCAGAGGAACTGATGCTGCCATCGCTAAACACCTTCTTTATTTTCCCTTTTGAAAAATAAGTTGAGGAAAAAATGTTAATTCTTAATGTAAAATGTAAAAACTGCTTTCAAAGATTATTAAGGGCATGAAGTTTTCTCTAACCATAATAGTTATAGTAATAATCATGATTATTATAAGCAATGAATGGGTCTGGTACTTTCTAAATGCTTCAAGCACAATATTTGGTTTAATCCTTCTAAAATCTCTATGAGATTTGTTTCCTGTTAGAAAACCGAGGCACTGAGAGATTACAGAGCTAACATAAAGTCACACGGCAAGAAAGCAATGGTCATAGGATTTCCTACCTGGGACAACAGTCCCCAGAGCCCCTGTTTGTAAGTACCAAACAGCCATTACTGCACTGATGCTGCAGTTAGTCATACTGCAGCACTCCAAGTGTAACTAACTTTATTCAGCTGAAAGGGCTGGTTCTCTCCTTCATTCCACATTAATGAGATTTTTTTGCTAGATGCCATCCACTATTCTGGGTACTAAAATTGAAACCACAAAAGTCATAGTTCATGCCTCCTTCCAGCCCATGGTATAACACAGGATTCAACAACCAAACAAGCAGTTGGGACAGTCCAGAAGTACACAGGTGGAACCAGTGTGCTGCGTGGGTACAGTTTAGGGGTATGTTGCCATGGAAGGGGCTATCTGCTTGAGCTGAGGGCAATTTAAAGGGGCAAAGTGATGTTCCAGAAAGCAAGACTGCTTATTCAAAGATATGGAAGCCTGGAAGGGGAAGTGTATTTGGAGAAACCCTGATTCATTCCTATGTGTCAGGCAGAAAGGCTGGAAAGGTTGAAAACAGTTCTGGTTAGAATTTTGGATTGTCCTGAAGGTGATGGAAGACATTCAGATTTCACTGAAAGACAAAGAAAAGGCAGGTCATGATGAACAAGATCTAACTCTCACATAGTGTTATATTAAGACAGGGGCAGTAAGATGTGGGTGGATTATTTAGAATATTGGCATGATTTGAAGTTTCTTCCCCAAATAATTGTTAAGGACATATGCTTATACAAATGATAATTACATATAGATTTGCATGAGAAGGCAGAGAATAAATAATTGAGCCAAAGGGAAAAAAGATACTAGCAATCTGATACTCTCAAATGTTGAATACTACATAGAATTCATTCAGTTATTAGAAAAGTAGCAATAACATAGTTCCTCTGAATTTGTAAGTACTGTATTTGAAACTTTTGATAGCTAAGATCAAAGTAATTCATTACTGATATAATGATGAATGAATGAACAAAAAGGAAATTGAGACATTGTATTCTTATTCTCAGGATTAACTGTATGCTGCTAAACCTTTGCTTGAGGGAGTGTAAGTTACATGTTTCATATTTCTGAAGCAAAGACAGACTGAATAAATACAGTTATGCTTCTCAGAGTACAAATCAACCCTTAAGTAAAGAAATAACTACTATCTTTGGAATCAGTTGACTAACAAAACAAAGGATGAATAGATTTTTGTTATTTGTTTTGCAATAAACCAAAACATTTTTAGTTGTGAAATAGACTTACCAATAAAGAGTTGTACTTTTTCTGGAAGATAACTCCTTTGCCAAAAATGTTATTTTGATTAATAAAGAGAATTTTAAATGGAAAAATAAACTGTGCATCCTTTAGTGAAAGCAATGACATGAAGATATATTTCTCTGATGGTAGAACAATATCACTTTAGTAAGATCCAGACCATTAAGGAACAGTCGAATATGAAAATTGACCAAATTCTAACAAAGTGGATGGACCACTAGAATGAAATACTATGTTGTGGTCATGTAAAATGTGCTGTAAACAAATCTTAGTTTTTGTTCTCCAGGTGAAAGATTACTTCAGGTTATTGTGCATTTTTAAAAAGGTCATAATATATGTTTGTTTCATAGTTTGTTTCCCAGTCAAAAAAGATAATATAAAAAACAAGATTTCTGAAAAGCACAAAGCATTCAAAATATTAAGATTACTCAAAACCGCATTACAGACAAATATTAAGGCCATTTTAAATGGCAGCAATCATGACTTTGGATTGACAGGAGTCATTCCTTACATGCACAAAACTCCCAGTTGACATTCTCAATATTCATGTATAACTGACATATCTTGTAGAAAAATAAGGCATTGCACTCACCATGCGTCTCATTTTCAATCCATTTATTAATCTTATTTCTGGTATCCTCTACATCGTTTGTAAAGTCCACTCGTTCCACTTTGGCATTATAGAGTTTTTGAGCACGTTCAATGTAGTTCTATAAATAAGAACACAGTGCTTGTGCTTATAAATTACCAACAACTAAGTACATAAGAAATGTATTTTTGAACCTCTCTCTTGATTTCTACTGCTTTATTCACAGTCCCACCTGTGCCTCAAACGTGAGTAAGTGTAGCTGGAAGGGGTCTGGTGAACATGAACTTGAATTTGTATAGCAGACATGCTCTTTCAACTTCACAATATCCTAAGGAATTGGAGAGGTTAATGGAGAGTACACCTGAGGCCCAGCCCCCTGGTTTACCCACTGCTGCCTCATCAATACCACCTAACAGCCTCCTAATTTGCCCTGTCCAGGGTAATTACTTCACAGAAGAGCAAACCAGGCCCTTGGACCTAGCCCTGAGGCTCTGATCTGGGTCCGACTAGCTTCATTTCCTGTCACTTTCCCCTTCATCCTCTGCCCTCTCACCACACCCAGTTCCTTATAGTCCCTCCAAAGGGCATCAGTGTGTCCTTTCTCCCTTGAGGCCTTTGAACAACATTCCTTCTGCCTGGAATGTCTCAAATTTCTCATGAATGTCTTGCTCATTTTCCCAGTGTCACTGTCTCTCTTTGACAGACATCTTTCCAAGGTCCCTCCTCTGTCTTACAACAGTCACTTTACCTTAGTTTTCTTCTTCTTTTTTTTTTTTTAATTGGGAAAGAACATTTGTACCTCTTTACAGGGGACATCGTGATGATATAACACTTGCATACAATGTGTAATGATCAAATCAGAGTCATGAGCACTTCCAATCTCTTCAGACATTGATCATAGCTATTATAATACATCTTACTTGCATTTGAGCCCTTAAGTTGAGGTAAGGACCATATATGCCTTGCTTATTATCATACTCCTACCATCCAGCATGTTGCCTTGCATGAAATAGATGCTCAAAATACTTGTTTTTAATTTTAAAAAACATGATTGATTTATCAGTGCATTAGTAAAATAGCGAATATATATATATAAAAACATATATATACATATATATAAAATACACACACATTTGGGGGAAAACTTTTCAAAATTAGAAAAGATTCAATGCAAATCATATGTGTGGTCAGTGAGTATCCTGATAAATTATACAGGATTTTCAATTCCAATAACAAGGATTGTCTGGTTATTCATGATCTACCTGCAAGGTGAGATTAGCTCTATGATGCAAGACTTGTACACAATTTCCACGGATAGGGCTCTTTCCATCTACTGATTAATTCGTCCATCCATCCACCCATCCATCCACTCAGATACTGGTTACAGAGAGAAGTTTTAAAGAGTCAGTCTACCGTTAAGATAAGTTGAAAAATGCAAGATGTCAGCAAGGAACAAGATTGACCAAGCAGAAGGGTTGGGAATTACATAGATGCTGCTATTCTCTATCACTTCCAGAAAACCTTGGAAGAGCTACAGGCCACTATGTGAATTTATACTTTTTTAAGTCCTTAACCTCTTCAAAGATTGTTGCTTATGTCCTCAAAAGTAGACATAAGTAGACATAAACTTAAATGACATAAAAAATAGAATTCATGGTAATTTCCAAGAGCTCAATTCTACCTCAAGAATTTGGTATTCTAAAGCATCTACAGTGAGTGACCCTACAACTAAATTCAAGCATTATCTTGTCCTATCTGAGGTCATAAGGCTGCTGGTCAATTATTCCGTCACCCCTCCCCTATTCTCTACTTTGGTTATTTCAATAAATTAATCATTTCTTTCAGATCTCTAAACCCTCTGCATCTGTATCTATCAGCTAATAATGTTATATTCTACTTCTCTGTGGTCAAGGACATTCTAGATTATTATCTCTATCTCTGAAAAAGAAGTATCTCTATCTTCCAGGGAAAAACCTTGGCCATTAATATTATCTGTGATGGCTGATTATATGTGTTAATTTGACTGGGCCATGGGGTGCCGCACAATTTGGCCAAGCATTATTGTGTATGTATCTATGAGGATGCTTCCAGATCTGATTAACATCTGAATCAGCAGACAGAGTAAATCAGATTTTCCCCACCTGAAGAGTGCTGCTGGGCCTTTGTTTTGTTTTGTTGTTTTTGGAAGAGTTTCAGAAGTACTCTGAAGACTTGGAAGTACTCTCTTCTTGTACTTGGAGTACTCTCTTCTTGGAAGAGTTTCAGAACTATTAGTATTAGTTCTTTAAAAGTTTGATAGAATTCAGCACTGAAAGCATCAGGTCCTGGACTTTTCTTTGATGGGGTACGTCTGATTTATAATTCGATCTCTTTAGTCATTATTGCTCTGTTCAAATTTTCTATTTCTTCACAATTTAGTCTTCATAGGTTGTATGTTTCTAGGAATTTATCCATTTCTTTTAGATTATTCATCTGCTGGCAACTAATTGTTTATTAGTCTCAATATAATTTGTATTTTTGTGGCTTCAATTGCAATGTCTCCTTTTTCATTTCTCAGTGAAAATTGTTTTCATTTTTCCTTAATAGTCTAGGTAAAGTTTTGTCAGTTTTGTTTATTTCTCTCAAAAAGTCAACTCTTAGTTTCATTGATCTTTTTGATTGTTTTCTAGTACCTATTTCATTTGTTTCTGCTCTAGGGTTTATTCTTTCCTTTGTTCTGCTAATTTGCTCTTTAGCTTGCTCTTTACCCAATTCACTAAGATGTAGTGTGAAGTTTTGTTGGAATTTCTTCTCTAATTTAGGCATTTACTATTATAACCTTCCTCCCATGACTACCTTCGCAGCATCCCATAAATTTTGGTGTGTTGGGTGTCCAGTTTAGTTTGTCTCAAGCCATTTGAATTTTTTCCTTCCAAATTCTTTATAGACCTAATCATTAGTTTTTAAAAGGGAGGAAATGTTTTGTTTTTGTTTTTCTCTAATACCTGAAACTTTTCTGTGAGTTTGAACGTATTTTAAATAAACATATTTTTTTTGAAAATAGAAAGAAGTACTATGAAGGTTGGGGAAAAGAGGAATCAGAGGTGACCTGATACCCAATGGGTCACTCATTGAAAGAGAACAAGGAGAGACAAAAGGCCTGGGATCAGGAGACTTGGTGTGTTTAGGAACCTGCAGATGCCCACTTAAGGAGTTAAACTGGGCAGGGATAGAGTTGAACCTGGCATTGAGCAATAAGGAATGGCTTGTCACATGACTGCAGAGAGATGCAAAAATTCCAAGGACAACCTCCAGAAACTATATGCTGTATTAATGGATCACCTCCCTGTGTAAGTAGGTGGATTGAAAGTGGAAGATGACCAAGTCAAAACCCTAAAGAACATTCCAATTTGACTACTCAGGAGTTAACCAAGAGTCTAGCTGGGATGGGAGACCATGGAGCCATAGTGGCAACCACATATTTTGAGGCTTTTCCAGGAACACTTGCTGAGGAAATTTGCAGCATTAATATGGATTTGAAGGTTTGCTGGGGAAGGAGGGATGTTGGTAAGAGAGTGTTTAAAGAATGGATCTATGAGTAGTTTGGTATAATGGTGAATATGTTCAGAGAAACTGGAGGGGTTAAGAGATTGAATGACTCAGTCAAAACAGCTGAAGAACAGGTAGAGTAGAAGTGAAAGAGAAGAAGCATGGGACCCTGTGGATACAGTTTAGAAAGCTCTTACTAAAAAAGTATGGAGAGAGGATCAGGAAACAGAAGCTGGCAAATGGGGCAGAACATCCACTTGTGTGGTTATCCCAATCCACAGCAACACTGAAGTTAGCCAGACAGTGGCAGAAGTTGAGGGAATATGGAATGGTATTTACCAAAGTCTGGCCCACGTCATATTTAGCATAGATTGAGAAAAAAGGGAGAAGATATCAGAGATGACAGTTGAATCTTCTATAATTTCATACATTTTATAAGGATTACTATTCTAATAGATTCATCCATACTCAAATGTGAGTGAAAAGAGCATTACAAATCAAAATCTAAGTAACTTGGCAATTATTGAACTTTGTGCTGATTTAAATGATTAAAACATTATGATTCATTACTTTTAAAATTGAAAGTGCTTTTTAGAATAAATACTTTGCTTCCCTCACCACCACCCTGCTCAGTATTGGTGGTTGAACTTTGTGACATTTTACCACTGAGCTACATCCCAACCCTTTTTTATTTTTCATTTTGAGACAGGGACTCACTGAGTTGCTGAGACTGGCCTCAGCAATTGTGATTCAGGTGCCTCAGCCTTCTGAGTAGATGGGATTATAGGCATGTGCACCTCACCCACTTGCACTGCTTTATGTACATGGCATGCGTACAGAAAAGAAAACATGGAAGTCTGTTGTAAATAGCAGCATGACAGACAAACCAACACCCAGTTTAAAAGAACTAGTAGTCCCTCACGGGGACAGCAGTGGATATAGGAAAAGACAAATCAGATGTGATGAACATACAAACTGGCTCCTACAAAACTTGTGCAGAAATCTTTTTCAAAGAGTCAAAAAATGGCCTGATGCTTCATAATTGGCTGGAGACCAAAGATTTGGGAGTGGTATTGGTAGGGGCAAAGAATTTGCGTGGGTGACAGACAAAGGGAACAATAATGATTGGGTGGAACAGAGAGAGCTGGCAAAGATGAAGGTGGAGATTAGCCCAGCAATGTCACTGAGGCAGAATTTTATAGATATTTGTCTGAGGAGTGGAGAATTAAAAGGAAGAGAAAATATGTTCAGAAAAACTATGGGCAGTATATGTGCTTAACAGTCCTAACCAGGTAAGCAGCTTCTGGTAGTCATAGCAACCATGGGTCCCAGGTATGGGTTGGGCATAGTGACAGAGTGAGCAATCTGGGCCTCATAGGCCTGGGAGTAGGCAGGACACTATGATGAATGCATTCATAACAACATTATACAGAAGTACTAAAAATTAGTCTGCTAATTTTTAGTCCCTCTTTCCCACCTCTGCATTGGATTTGAGTCTTATCTGACCACATCTCCCAAGAGGGACTCATATATAAACAGTATCACTTTAACATAAGACAATGACAGCTGGAAGGAGAGGTGAAAAGCATGACTGAGAAAACAGAACTCATACCAAGAATGCTGAACTGACCCACTAGACCCAAAGCTCAAAGAAACACTGATAGACACTTCCTGTGGCCCATGGCCCCTAAGTGTGCTGAATGACCTCCAGCTACAGCTCAAAGTCTCTTTCAAGGCAGAAGTGCTCTTCTACTTTAGAGCCCATCAGTCTGGAGACTCTGAATATGTGGAAACGTTGAACTTTGGAAACAGTGATGACATTTTGAAGACATTTGGCAATTTAATTAGCCATAAGAAAAAAAAATCACTTTTGTATGGCCAAGTAGAAAGGCTTGTGCCTTTCTTCACAAAACAAATTGAACAATATTCCAGGTCCAGAGAGGAAATAATCCTCTCCAATAAACAGTCTCACTTACCTTACGAATGTCAAACACTTTTTCTGCAAAAAGACCATTGGCAATGTTGAGTTCATAATCCTTGTGGGATGAATTTATATCAGCAAGAACTCTTTTCAGTTGAGTCTGGAGTCCTGGCCGCTATTAAAAAGATGTGTTTAAAAAAAGTTGTGTAAAAATTTATTCTTTGAACTTGAGGTACATACATAATCTCATTTACATGTGAAATAAAATGTATATTTTACTAGAAAAGAATTTAAAATGGTGCTTTTATAAAGCAGCAAGCAATGTCATATACAAATCCAATGTTTTACCCTTCTTCATAATAATGTCTGCTATGAAATTAAAGAATTTACTTAAATGGACCTAAAATAAAACTGTTCATATGAAACAGTTGCTTAATATGTGTACCAAAAAAATTGATTTTTACCAACAAATGTTGTGAATAACAAAGGAGAAAGGCATGTCATTTCATTTCATTTGAACGTACCAAAATCTGGCCAAAACACAAGTAAAAGATTGGTAAATTAATAATGAACAAGTAAATAGTCAAAGTTTTTATTTGAAATATCCATAATCTGGGGATTTGAAACCAGTTTCAATGTTTTAAAAGGATAGAGGACATTAAAATGTATTCACTAAGCAATAATAATTCTCAATTTAATCTCATTATCTTTTTTAAAAGATAATATTGCCTTTACCTGGTTATTAGAAGAGTTTCCATGTCCTGAGCCGGTGTTAAAGTAAAGGGCCTGCCAACAGAAAGGAAGGAGAGCAGTTATCAGAATCAGAGATTACTAGGGAAATGGTTGGCAAGAGGCCTTATAGATAGAAATATTTCTTTCCCAATATATTTGTGTGATTGCCATTCCAAGTTCACAGTATCCTACAGTGATTCTCCCTATGACCCCAAATGAACACCAGTGGACAGAGAAGGAGAGACGCATGTTCTAGTTTTATTTTTTATTTCATTTTCTTCCTTTTCCACATGCTGCCTTCTCAGCTTCACCAGGATTCTGGAATTCATGTTAATATACATAAATGCTACAGTGACTTGCTTCCAGGAAAACATGCTCCTGGGTGGTGTGTTCCCACTGGATGCTAACACTGTGTTGCCCACCCAGCCTAACTTCACACTGAACAGAAAGCCTATCTGAACAACTGAACCCAAACCACATAATCAGTGAATTCTGCCAAAGTCCTCATGACATAACCCAAGATACCTGTGGAATGTTTTATGATCTGCTGAACAACTCAGCCTCTTTGTAAAATGACCTGGCAGTTATCATTTTAGCATTTAAGCCAATACAAATTAGGTCATTCACTCATGAGCTCATTTAACATTTATTTACATTTTACCTACTAGATTCCCACACAACTTTTTTTTAAGTAATACTTGAATCATACAACCCATTGGTCTTTCCTACTGATTATTATCTCTAAATTTCTTGAATTCCATTTTATAAAACAACCTTCAGTTTTACTTTTATTGACTAGGTCCTAAAACACTGTGTCATTACCATTTGAACATTTGAAGGTCTTTCTCCCCTCCCCTTCCTCCTACTCCTTGATCTGGCAGAATTCTCAATATCTAGAAATTCCCCTAATTTTTAAGTTACTAGTAGTACAAAACTCAATATTATGTAAAATACATGCCTTACTTGATCCAAAAGATTTCAGCACAGAAACTCAGGTTTTTGCTAACATTTTGGCTACACATTGTCTCATTCAAACAAGGCACAAAATAAATTTAGTTCAGGTAGTCACTTGTATTGACCAAATTTTAAAACTACATTTTGTATATCGGGTATGATTTTGATTATGAAAAGACCATTTCAGTCTGATAGAGGATTTCCTCATATTGATGTGCAGAGAATAGTGGTTATGAAATTGTTTCCTCTCCACAGCTGCTTTCAGTAAAACCCACCATACCTGCTGCCACCACCCCCCAGCAGCCCTGTCCTCTGTGTCATTGTGGAAGCTTGACTCAAAGTCACATTTTGGTGGCTTTGGACAAAAGAAGAGAACTTTTCAAACTCTTTCTCCTCTGTTCTTTAATTCATGGCTTATAGAGGTTTATCAAATGTAAAAATGTTACAAATTTGCGGTTTTATATTAAATGAGTTCATTTTTTAAAAGATATGTTATAATCATGACAAAATAGAACTGGAAAGCTTGATCTTTTTTAGTTTAAAAACTTCCTTATGCTAGCAAGCTCAAACATCTTTGCTGCATTAAGGTATACTTCTGACCAGCATTAATTCTTTATAAGTGAATTTTGTTCCAATTGTGTGTGATTATACATAGTGTTCATCTATACGAAGACTCAAAGTTTTGAACTAGAACCTGAAGTGACCATGTGCCAGAGGCCCTTGGAGAGTTCTGGTCTGCCAGCCCACAAAAACACCAGCATTTTCCACATGATAAAGCTTCCTTCATAAATCTGTAGGTTTGATAAACTGTCATTTGTGAGAGTACAGAAATGAAAGCCACAAGCCATCCAGTTCACAAGTAAACATGTGTATTATGATGAAGAAAATATGAAAAAGATATATTTTTAATCTTACATTTTCACTGTATTATAAGAATCTTGCTTTTTTCCAATATTCCTACTAGATGATAGAATAATTCACTCTCACTGCTCAAATTTGAAAGGAAGAACACAATTGTCTGCTCTCACTGTCAATCATTAAGTTAAGGAGGCAGGCAAGTGGTTTCAAAGGAGAGAAGTAGAGGCCACAGCACATCCACTGAGATTTTCAGTAAACAAAATGCTCTGTTGGATTCTCTTAAGATGGAAGAGCAGAGAGGCATCCAGGTACACTCAAAGGTTTTATTAACTTTTTTGATTGACGCTTAATATGTGAATTTTTGGAGATCTTGGAGTTCTGAATTGTTCATTCACTACCTCAGAGAAAAGAAAATTATATCATAACTTGACGCCTGGCAAAAATAAGAGCTTTCCTGCCTCTTTTGGAAAAAGCAAACCAAACCAAACAAAAAAGCTTTCTAAAACATACTGCTTTGGTGGCCACAATGAAGGAATAAATTTAAATTTTAAAGTACTGTTGAGTAAAGGCGAGGATTCCCCTCTTGTAATAGTTTTTTTTGTTGAAAATGGTTTAATTATTTGATAGTCCCTCATTTCCCCCACCAGGAAATTTTAAAATACTCATAAGTTAGGATTAGTGGTCCAAAATTCCCATAGCATGATGAATTTTGTCCTTCAAAGACTTTCCCTTAGGAAATGTCCTCAAACATCATCATTAGCCTCCTTTGTGGCCGCCATGGTTTTAGCTCCTGGAGCTGGAAATCTGTAAAGTTTCCAGCATTACTAAGAGAAAAAGTAGAAAATATCATACTAAGAATAGAATTAAGCAGAGGATTAAAAAAAAAAAAACCTTGTACACTTAAAATGGCACTCGTTTATAAAGAATGTCAAAAGAAGTAACTAATTGCCCAGCCTCCTATAAATTTATGTAAAGAGTGAATATCCACAACAATAATTGAAATAGTATTTCAAGTCTCCTTTAAAAAGAAAGGGGGGGTATGAAATGATGATAGGATCCTGACATCTCAACACACAAGATGATTTTAGAAAGGATTACGTTTGAAGCCTGGGAAGGACTCCCTGGGGCTGCAGTCACGCAGGCAATTTTTTCCAGATTCCAGAAAAAGACAGAAGGTAGGGTTTGGAGGAGGAGTCAAAAGCCTCATCCCCAGCCCAGAAAGTTCCTCTCTGGTCTTCCTGGTTCTTTCCTTTAGGGAAAAAATACTGGTGGCCTTTAACAAAATCATCTTAGACACATCGATGAGTAGCAGAGAGGCAGAAGCCAAGCTGTGGGGGGAGCATCAGAGGCCACTAACATGGGCCTTCCATATGTCTCCCTTCCCAGCAGGTATAGCAGGACCACAGAAAGGCTACCATGTCCCAGCACAGGGTCTTCATCATCTTCAATCTCTAGCAGGATGATCTAAATCTCAACTGTTGCTTCCTTGGTGATGCCAAACACCTCATTCAGAGACACAGAGGGGATAGTACTGACAGATGGGTAAAAAGAAAGTGGGTCAAACCTCTGGTCTGTATTTCATCACCGAACAAGAAAGGACCTGGTGAACAACAGCAACAACAAAAATGACAAGTTGGTGAGGTGATAAATATGTTAATTGGTTCACTTTAATCTTTCTGCAGATATGCATCAATCAAAACATAGCATTGTACCCATAAACATAACAATTTTTGTTAATTAAAAATCCATTTTAAAAAATAAAAAATAAAAAACTAAATTACCTTTTCTTAAAAGGCAGTGGTGAAATAAAATAAGGAGTGGAGACTTTGTTGGTGGTGGTTGTGTTTATGGGTTGGTTGGTTAGCACATATGGCAGGAAGTAAAAGTACACTGCCCGACTGACTTGGCTAAATGAATTATTCATTGAGAAAGCATAAACTGGAAGGGTTAATTCAATGGCCGCAGAATTAAATGTGTTTAATTATTTTTGTTTGCATATACTGAGGAGCAACTTAATGATTACTCAATATTCAACCTGGACAATATTGAAAAGAGTAAACTAAAAAATTCCATCAAGTGGGAGACAGGAACAGGGTTCCTTACTTAGATACCATGACATCAAAGTAAAAAATAAGCATTGACTCTCTAGGAAATATGAGATACAAAGTTCAATCAGCACTTGAGAGATAAAATTTAAGATCCTGCAATTATTTGAAAGTAGGCAGTTTTAGATTATTCCTTTCTCAGTGTGGCTCATACTAAAACTCATTTTTTCTAATAGTTGCTACTATGCCCAAGCGTGATTTCCTTTTGGACTTTGTCTGAGTTTTTTCCAGGTCTTCCAGGCTATGAGATCTGAAATGCAAAGTGTCGCACTACTAGGAAGTGATCAAATGTATTGTACCTGGGAGAACCAGTCATGGAATTGTTGAGGCAAAATGCACATGCACCACCCCCAGGCATGGATGGACCCTACCCAGAGCAGCCATGTATTCATTCCACTTCTGTCCCTCCAACCAACTGAGGAAAGGCCTAAAGAACTGCTAGGCAAAGGTGATATATTCTGCTGCCCCAGTTTATAACTGCTGGAATCTTTATCATGTTTCTGTAACAAAAAGGTGTGGGATTTCTTAAAGTGGTCATATGTACTTTATTTGACCACTTCTCTAGTTTGAGAGGGTAGACTTGGGATAGGGAGGACCATTCTGACACTGGGGTAAATAAATTTTGTATGGGACCAATTAAACCAGCCAGTGTCACCATTAGTGTCTCTGTGAAGGTTTCTAACTAAAAGACATCGGACACCTAATAAACAATATCACCTCATTGATGAGAGGAAAGTGGAGCCACTCAGGAGGTAGGCAAACTGACAAAGGCTATAATTATCTACCTTAGTCTTAATAAGCTACAGAGAATTGCAACCTACCTCAATTTCTACTTCCTCTTAATCTGGAACGATAATATGAGAAGACAAACTTGAAACACAGAGTAGTTATTTAAAATTGAGAAGTAAGGTCTGTGCAGACATCACAGAGGCAGTCTGGAGTTCTCATACCCCCGGGATCACTTTTCCCCTAGTTCTGCTATTGTGAAACATAAAGAACATCAGCCTTCTTTCTCACTTTGCCTTGGCCAGACACATGGATTTTCAATGTCTTAAAAGATATGATCATCATCCCTTCCTAAAGGACAGAAACACTCGGGTCTCTGCTTTATGGTCAAACTCAGTGACTGCGACTCCAACAGAGTTGGCAACTTGTCATTAGGACAGGAAGTTTCAACAAGGACCTTACTCCTCCATGGAATTATTTATTGTTTCCTCCCTACACCAAGGGAGGAAATAAAAACATGAATCTGTATAACATAGACTATGTCATTATAATTGTTTCATTCTTATGGCTTTGTGACATCTGTCTTAGAAAATAAATGAAGTTTGCCTCTCAGTACTCCCAAAATTACAAGGAAATGTTGCAACTGGAAGTCATTGCTGTCAATCATCACAGTTGAAAAAGGAAAGGGAAGGAGTCCAACTCGCATCTACAGACCTTGAACATGAGTGGTACCTTTGTAGCTTTTTTTCCCCTACAATGAGGAATCAGGAGTGGGAAGGTCCAATTTTCTGATCTTTGAAATAATTCAGGGAGAAACATGAGAACACAGTGAGAGCTATATTTGGTTTTCACTTAATATTGTCTTGATTAAACTACAAATGACTTTGTAAAATCATATAAATAAAATTGCAAAACATAATTTGACTGATGTCTGCTCTTCAGAATTTTAAAACTTTACTCATTACCTTCTAAAATGAAACCAATAATTACTGTGAAAGACTAGGGAAAGAACCAGGGCTGTGGTTCTAGGAGTACACTTGCTACCTCCCAGCTCAAAAATAAGGTTGGGGCTTGCGGGTGACTGAGGGTATAGCACCATGGTAGAGTTCTTGGGTTCAATCTGCAGCACCTAAAAGAAAAAATGCTGCAAACTGCAGAGGGTTCCTGGAGATGCGTGAAAATGTGACACCCTGCGCTCTCATAATGTCCTGCATTGATATGGGGATCATTGTGGTGAAATATTCTCCTGGGGGAAACAATTTGTCCCAATAATTAACTGCAAAAGCCAAGACTGACCTTATCAATTTGCTGTGCACAGTCTCCTTGAGCGCCCAGACGGACCAGGCTCAGGGCAGTGAAGATGCTCAGAAAGGACAGGAACACATTTTCATTTCCCTGACTGTTGTCCATCTCTCTGAACAGGTCAAAGCCAAATTCTGCATTTGCTGCAGCAAGGGAGGCCATTGTGAAATGGAGTGCAGCCTAGGAGACGAGGACATTCAGTTAGTTCAGAGCACCTTTTCTATGAACATTGAGATCTTCATGTACATTCGTTGATTAAATTCAAAGCTTCATCTCATCAGACTTAAATGCAATAATCAAAAAGCTTATAACAGAAAGCAAAATTTCCTTTGGCTCAACATTCTTGTTACCAATACTCTAAAACTCTGTCATCAGGCAACAATATTATGATACACCAATTTTCTCACATTGATATTCTTCAGTGCAGCATTTCTACCCGGGCTCTCATATTTTCACATACAGGGAATATTCCTGAATCTCCTTGAGGGGTCATTTCTGCCCTCAAGCAGCCTGGTGCTACCTGAGCATTTCTACCCTTTGAGTAGCCTCCAGTTTCAAGTTCCAAGCAGATGCCTCAGGGGATCATAATTTCTCACTGTTTCTACTGACATAGTGTGACATTTCTGCTTAAAATAAACATTAGACTATTCCATAGTATAGCCAAGGTGCTATAGTCTTTGCTTTCTAACCACCTATAACTGGATAAAGTGTTAAAATTTGGAGGTTAACACATCACTTCCTTATCCCTTCTCTCCATTATGGCCTCCATACATATTGTTAGAGCAATCATTCATTATATTTTTTTCAGGACCACCTTAATTTAAAATATTACACATTCTTAGTCCGATATGTGTATTTATTCTTTTAGGACAATTTTCTGACTCTTATTGAAAAGTGTGGTTACTGTAGTATATATTATAGACATAGGTTCCAACACACAGATCTGTCAGTTGGTAGAAAACCAAGGCTGCAGTAGAAAATTAGAGTTGAAAATGAAAATCAGATTATCTTTGAATTCTGGATAGTGTTGTTTCTGAAATGTAGACTACCACCTCTGTGACATTTTCAGGAATCTGTGTTGGTATTTCTTTGAAGAATTTCTCCACAACTCAATGATCTTAATACCACAGTTCAGTTTTCTCAGACTAAATGAACTTTCATGGATGCTCCAAATTATTCCCTTTGAATATTCCATGATATTATATCTAGTGACAGGTTCCAAGAATCATAACCCCTTAGGAAGCCCAGTCCTGCTCTCAATCTTGCTGTTTGAAGTTGTGTGACCTGGGTCAAGTCTTTAATTTCTCTGTATTTCTAAGATGCACCATATCTCATGAGGTAATCTGTTTACAGAATCTAGCATAGTTATGCTGAACAGAACATCATACATTTCTCTGTCCCATAAAAGGAGCACACCACAATAGCAAGTATTTGATGGGGGAAGTATGGTGTAGGAGAAAAAAAGGGGAAGATAAATGGCATCTGAAAAATGGAATGTTCTAGAATTGCCATTGTGTTGACTTGGTTGCAGTCACAAATAATACCTTTAAAGTTACAAATGAGATTAGAGTAATTTTTTATTTTTATCAAGTGAGACCTTGAGTTTTTAAAAAATTGAACAATACCTATTCTAGTAGTAGACATTCAATGTATCAAAGCTGATAAAATAGCAACAATCTAATCAATTCTAAAACAAAACAAATGAGATTTTCTGGAAAGAGCATTCCTGAGGAATTCACACTGTACACTTTAGAATGCCAAGCCCAGAGAACATTGTCGAGGTAGAGGCCATAAATAAGGGTTTCTTAGAGTTAAACTCATCAATTTGCAATTCATTATACATCTCATTCCTTAGTTTCACTCCAGGACCATAAGATAAGAACATCATTCACATCCCATATACCCTTTATTCCAAGAAAGATCATTTACATCTTCTAAAAGTTGTCCAGGGCTGGGAGTAGTTCAGTGGTAGAGTGCTCTTCTGGCACACATGAAGCCCTTAGTTTAATCCCCCAGCACCACCAAAAAGAAAATAAAAATTTTCCAGAAAACTATTAAATTGACTTCATCTCTAATGGAAGTACTCCAGGGTGAAGAACCATGGCAGCTGTCATTAATGCTACAGGAGAACCCTTGCAGCAAAGGAGGGAGAAAAATGAAAGTTGGAGGCACAGTCAGTGGCACCCACAGGACTGAAGGCCCCCAAATGTTCATGGATTCTAATCATATTTTAGAGGTTAAAAAAAAAAAAACGAGTATTGTGCTGGGAGCATTGGTACACTCCTGTGATCTTAGGGACTTAGGAGTCTAAGGCAGGAGGATCAGGAGTTCAAACTCAGGCTCAGCAACTTGTGGACCCTAAACAACTCAGCCAGACCCTGTCTCTAATAAAATATGAAAAAGGTCTGGTGATGTGGCTCTGTGGTTAAGCGGCCCTCAGTTCAATCCCTGCTGCCAAAAAATAAATAAATAAATAAAAATAAAAAAAATAAAGAGTATTGCTTCTTAAATATGAAAAAATAAGCTTGATGTTAACAAATATATAATTGGATCTATGAAAATGAAACAAACAATGATTTTTATATTAAATTAAGTAGTCACAAGAATATCATTTCTTTTAGAGGGAAATTGTGTGCTAAATTCTCTCCCTTCTGAATAATTTCCAAGACTTCATACTGATTGCTGAAAATCGAGGCAGTACTAAATGAAATGAATCACTCTTAGAAAGTAATTTCCAGGGCAAAATTCCAATAATCTTTTCCAAATACTGACTGTGAAAATTATGTCGGGGAGAGGATTGTGGGTCTATTTCAACACATTGAAGTAATGTGGGTAAGATCCTTTAAAATAAGACCTGAAAGATTTTAATGACCCTGTGCAGACCTGCTTACACAGTCCAATGGGGGTCTGCAAACTACCTGGTACCATAGCCCAAAGTGCATTTTTCCTTGCTGAAGCCCCGATTCTTCTTGTAGATTTACAAATTATGTCTTACCACTTTATTCCTTGGAGAATAAAAGCATTTTCCTATTTTTCAACATTATTTTTCAATTACTTTCTGAGCAATAATCATAGACATTCAAGTTTGAAGCTTTCAGTCATCCTTGTACCTTGCCACAAAACTGTCATCATACTGAAGAGAAGAAAAGCAACACAGGAATTTGTTCATTCATGAAACAGGGTACATAATTTTCTTGGCTAAGTTAATCTTATGGCAGAGAAATCATACTAGATAAAAAACAATAATTACAGGAAACCAAGAGCCAGGACATTCCTAGACACTTATAAATTCTCAAGTAATAACTTACAGAGTGACAGCACTAAATACGATGTACTTAAACACCCTTGTACAGACTTGTTCATGAATGCTGAAAATAAATTCCAAAAATGGTGTTCTTCCTCCCATAATTGTTTTTATTATCTTTCTTTATGCAGGTGTACTATAGGTTCTAGAAATGAAAGCAAGATTCTTTCCTCTTTATCTGAGATCAAGTCTGAGCCTCCAAGGCAAGCAGACAATTCTATTTAAGGCTGAATTAAGGCTCTATGTCCCAAGGTTCCATCAGGGATGGAAGAATCAAAATTAGCATGGGACCAACACTGTGATTTTCCTTCCTCCCTTAATTACTTTCCCAGCAACTTAAAAAACAAATTAATAAAGCACCGACAAAAAATAAACTAAATTCAGAAAGCCTCAAAGAAGTCCAAATGACTTGGGTGGCAGTTAAATAACTGAGACTACTGAAAAGAAAATAGATTATATTAAAGCTGCAGAAGATACCACTGTGACATTACCCCATAGACCATTGTGCCGACAGAGCAATGAGGAGATTCTTTTCAAATCGCAAGAGAACTTGACTTTAAGAGACTAATTTTTCATCACCAAAACATACCATATTTTGATGTGTCTTGTGTAAATAGCTTAATATACAACTAGGTAATTACTTTAGAATTTTCAAGTTAATGCAAGTTAGTAAATACTCATGAAAGTTCTTAAATCCCAAACTTCAGACTTAAGGTCCTAAAACCCCATGGCAGACTGAGACTTACTTCATTACTTGCAGTATATTTCAATCCAAGAACTTTTTTACCCTTTCCTTCCTGTAGTCAACATGCTATTGGTGTTAAAATAACAAAAATAGATATATGTTCACTGACACTTTGTTTTAAAAGTGTAATAAAAAAAGAGAAAAATAATTTTTAAAATAAAGCATAAGAAAATCACACACAAAATAAATTCAATAAACATGGAATTATAATGACAATGTTTCATGAACCTAGACTTATTACATCTAACTGATAAATTATCTCCATTAAATGTTTGTTAAAATATTATCCAATCTTAGGATAATTTTGGCTATACACAGAAAATTAATCATAGTTCATGGTGCATTATTGAGAAAAAGCCCTCATATTTGCTGAATTAAAATATGTACATTAGAAGGGAATGAATAACTATTGAACATGCTTAGCTTTTCTTATCAATAAGTCAAAGGCAATACTGTAAAAATAGTTGCTACTCTACAAAAGTATTTTCAAATCTTTCCACAGATTTAAATTTTGATACGTCTTATCAAATGAGTAACTCATTAAACTATTAAAACAGAGTTCAATTCTATTCTCAAAAATTAGTATATTCCAACTTGTAGTGCCTTAAATAGGAACACTAGAAGTAATACCTAATTTTTATTTATCTATTTAGAGATGGGACAAAGTTCTCCATTGGAGCTGATCCCCTGTACTGTGGTATATGCCAGTCTCCATGTCGCTGCAGAAAACCAGGTACCGACAAGAGATAAAGGAGAGAAGCGAACATGATGAGATGGTTTGATGAGTTTAAAGTCTCAGATACAGAGAAGCAGCCAAGATTCACTCATTCCTCCTCTCTCTCCCTCTCTCCCTCCCTTCCTTCCCATTTACCTGGCCAGAATTAAGGGTGGACTTTGGAAATATTTACCTTACTGTCTTCATAGAGGAGATTGGCAGCTGGTTGGGCGAGTCTGAAAGAGTTTCCTGCACATCTTTGAAATATAAAGCCTCTGACTCAGACACTCCCTGCTTGCTTTTGTGATGACCATGATAGGTTTAAATAATGCCATTAAAATGAAATGATGTTCTGGCCCTTTGTGGAATGAACTGAAAGAAGTTTATAGAATACTAGCTACAGCTGCAATTCAAAATGGTCAAAACAGATACTTTCAACCATTGATGAACTTTTAGTATGAAATTGTATTTAATTTGATATTTAACATTGCATGGTATTTCTTTTCTTGTTTTTATTTTTTTGCTTGAGTATATTGGCCACCTTTCTCATATAAACTGTGAGAAAGCAATTCTGATTTAATGGAAGAGATGCTGAAAGATTCAAGATTAATGTCATCCATTATTAGCATGCAAAACTGAGGGAAAGATCAGTGAATTGTGCTCATAGAATTCTACCCCCTGGGGAGATGTAAGGGTCAAGTTCAAGCCATCAGTGGGAAAGATGAAGAAAGATGGACTCTCAGAGCATGGGTTTCCGGCTATAATCTATTTTTACTCACTGCATCAATTTTTTTCTCCCAGCCCCCTCAGACTGATTCTGTCGGTTAATATGGTGGAGATCATGCTTGCTCTTGTAGAGAAAGGAAATGCACCTGGTATTTCTGTATAGTGCATGTAGTTATCCCTATCTAGGCACTTCACTCACTGATTTTTGTTATTGCTATTTGTTTGATCCCTCCCCCTCCAGTTTTGCTACAGAACAAGAGACACAACAGAGCCCCTCCTTTGAAATTCCTATTCTGGAAGCAGCAAGTTCACCATTACAAAGGAGTACAAATGCAATCCTAGAGATGTGAAGAAAGCAAAGATCTGGAGAACAGCATGCACATTTTCTCATCCATAAAACAAGAGTTCAGATCAATCACATTTCATTAAATATATATGTAATATATATATTTATATATGATCACCAGCCATGGAATCTGTCTTGGGAATTGGAAAATACTGCATTTGGGGGTAAGTGAGTCAACCCCTTCAGGAGGAGCAATATTGTCCTTAGTGTTTGACATTCCTTATGCATTCATTATTCCTACAAGTGTTTGCCCCCCATCTTCATTTTAATTGTAGGATTTATTGTTAAAGCTGAATATCTCAATCATCTGAAGCTCTCTAAGGAAAATATACTGTCAAAGAGCTAGATGTGTTTTGAATATTATTGAACACATGGGGTAAATATCTACCTCCATCAGAAGAGGATTATATTAGTGATAGAAGAAAAGAAAAATAACAACACATGAGAAATGAGACAATGTGATCATGATTAACTCCAGAGAAAATGTATTATTCTCTGGAGCATATACCACAGTACACTTATTTTGGCAGAAGCACTACTGGGGATTGAACACAGGGGTGCTTTACCATTGAGCTTCTTCCCCAGTCCTTTTTGTTGTTTATTTTGAGAGAGTGTCATGCTAAGTTGCTGAGGGTAGCCTGAAACCTGCTATCCTCCCGCCTCACAGCCTCCCAGGCCACTGAAATTACAGATGTGCACCATTGTACCCTGCTCACAGTACACTCTGGATAAACTTCTCTTCATTATAATAATTTAAAAGTTGAACCTTGAGCTAAACAAAACTTAAGATGTATTTCTCCAGGGAGATTAGGAGGAGATTATAGAGGGTGGGGTGGAATAAAGTTTTGAAATAGTATATTATCTGTCCATGAAAGTAAATTTATAGATAGTCTTCAAAAGTCAAAGCACAAACAAATCAACATTGGCTTGCTGTTTAGACATCAAGAGGAAGATAAGAAGTAGCATTAAAAGCATTTGATCATGTTGTTCCTACTAAGTGGAAAGCAGAGTGGGAGATGAAAGGCCAGCAGAGACTGTTGATTGACATGATAAGCTTTGTGATCTCCTGTGGACTCCTCATCAGTTAGATCATATGTAAACTAGAAGTAATATAATCAACAAATTACTAGATCTTGGATTAAATCTCACTTGGTTATTCTGTGTGATCTACAAAAGTAACTTAATTTCTTTGTGCTCCTTTTTTTCATTCACAAAATAAAAATTCAGATCAATATCTATTACATGGATAATCAGTAGCATGGCACTTGTTGTAGGATAGACCCTCAACAATGTTTCTACCTCTTCTCTACCACCACTTTGCCCCTGCTATATATATTATTGATCATTACTGTGCATGCAACATTAAAAGAACTTGATCACTTCAGCCATTCTCATGCAGGACTTTACTTTCCAAAATCTGGGTTTTGCCCCTAATATCTCTCTGGTGTGGTACTTTTGTCCCTCTCAGGAAAATAATGCAATGACTTATACTAGGATTTTAATCATAGGAGGACTGAACAGGATTGGGCAGTTGGGAGCGAAAGCTCCGAGCTAACAGCTAGGAGAAGATATGACTGGGTATGTGGAGGAAAGGGTGAGGGTCACCAGCTTGTCCCAGATTTCCTGGGACTTCCTGGAATTAGCATCCTGGAACTCTCTCAGGCCTGGTTGGATGTTCATAGGGATCCACCTCCTCCCTTCAGGTACTGCTTCCAGAACTCTCACAAGACCTGCTTATCTAATGCACCTAACCATGCTGCACGCCAGGTCAACTCTCACCAGAAGGCATTTCTGCCACCAAATTTGCCATCATCTGCTCACAGGTGCCTGATATTTCCATGACAGGAGACCAGGATTCCCATAACTCCCATGCCACTGATAAAAGTGAGCTTTAGAAAACAAATAAATCAAAAAAAAAAAAAAAGGAAGAAGAAGAAGAAGAAGAAACCAAATAAATCAGCCCCAAAGAATACACACAGCATGAAGTATATTTTTAAGAATGCTTCTATGGGTGGACACATCACACCGAAGGGATGATCGTCATAGTTCCCTCTATAGTGCAGGGGGGATACTTTAGGTTATGAATACAAAAGGGTACTTCAGGGGTTCTGGCAATGTTATGCTACATTGCATGCACATATTGAGTACATCTTTATGTAAATGAGTTATATTTGGTAATATTTTAAAATTCAGTAAGGAAACAAAGACATCAAATGTGTTAGAAATAGAGCCATGGCCCATTGAATATAAATCATAATTGATATAATCTGGAGAGAAAGTTTTGATGGAAGATGGGCTGGGATCCTGAACCAAGAACAAACAAGTGAGAATCAAATGCTGGGAAGACTGACAGATATGGTTTATGACAGAGAGCAGGGATCACGTACTCCTCCTGTAGCCCCCAAATCCAAGCAGATTTGCTAGTGGTGATACAGGCTGGCCCAGCAGAAGAGTAATCCCTTCAAGGAAGCAACCTGAAGAGATTTCAGTCCATATTTGCATAGCAACAATAAATTCACACCAGCATCCTGATGCACAGAAGCAGTGATGAGAATCTGATCCTCCTTCTCTAAGTTCTCACTCCCAAAATGTTTCCACACTGCTGTTGTCTATTTGATCCTAAATGTTTTTCTTGTGCTGTGAGGTGACAGAAAAGGACTGAGAGCCTGATTTACCATTATTTAGTGAACCAAAGTAAGGATATCTAAACAAATTTTGTTCTAAAAACCTTAGAATTAGGTTTCAACATCTTTCCATAAGTACAGTCTGCACCCAGCCCAGGCACCTGCTTATTGATGTTTGAACCTCTCTTCTGAGATTGTTTCCCTGTGACTCAGAGCATGGAACTGTCTCTAAAGAAGCTTACATGCATTTAGTTTTCCACCAGGTTTCAAAATAGCATATGACTAAGGCAGTTGTTATGTGGTTCATTCAACTTGTATATGATCAGATTTGAAGAGGTAATTTTCCTATCTCTATTCTTTATAGTGACAATGGTTTTAATGTAACCAGGCAAACAAATCAAGGATCAAGAGTACTTATTAGCTTGTCTCAAAACATACCCCTCAGTACAATGATGCATCACTTGACTGAAATGGACATGAAAAGACTAAAGCAAAACAGAAGGGACAGCTGCGACTCTGTTTTGTATCCAATTGTATTGCAATTTTTCATCGATCTCTTGTAGCCCAATTTTTTTCACCTTATCTTATGCAAATTTGCCTGACATAATGACCTTAAATAAATTTATACAACATATTTCTTATTTTTCCTCTGGACCCCTAACTGGCTTCTGTTTGTACTGTTTTCCATTCTTTCTTACTCCTTCTTTTCAGTTTGCCCTGGATTGGAATTTTCCAGAGTGCATCTGTTGGGTTAGTTATCTCATTTGGCCTCTCCAGATGAGCTCCTGAACTCAGCAGCTTCACATAGCAGCTGAAACTCAGAGTGTTAATTCATTTTTGTCTTCCTGCCAGCCTCTTCTCCACCATTATGACCTGGTAATGGAAAGCCACATCTGCACCACCCAGTTCCTCCCTGCCATACGCAGGGTTGGGTTCACTGAAGTGGTTTTGCCCCATGAAAAGTGGCCGGGTGTAGGGAAAGGTAGATTGGAACTATCAGTTGCTTATGCTTTTCCCATCAGAACATGCTGCACAGGGGCAGCAGTACATCCCAGTTGTGACTTTAGCATCATCACAGTGTTACACTGTATATTGTACCCACCTTCATCTGCTATGCACAAAAAGATTTATAATCCTGGTTTTTCAGTTGAATGTTTTCCAAAGTACAATGTTTACCAAAATGATTATTCCTGTGTTGTGAAAAACTGCTGGAATTAGAAGTTACCATCAACTTACAGTTGCTTGACTATCAGTTGTCTGGCTTTCTTCCTTCCCATGAAAAAAGAGATCTTGCTAGATTTTCCAAAATCAAATAGAGTAGTTACTGTTCACCTCTTCAATGGTTTGTGAATAGAGAAGAATAAAGTAACAGATCATCCCTGAATCTAATGTGTTATTTAGCCATTGCTTTCTGATGGAGAAATTTGTTGTTCACATGGAAAATAGAAGTATACAAATGGTTTTCCTATTTTCTGTATTCTTACTCTCATGATAACTGCCTTGAGTGAACTGAAACACTTTAAATCCCACTTCCTATTCTCTATGTATTGTAGAGGTAAAGTACTTTCAGGTGGTGAAATTGTTGGCAAGTTATAAGCAAGGGACCCAAATGACACACAAACTGGATCATTCTCCTGGAATTACCAAGTCAACCATAATTAAAGACTACTCATTATTGTTTTCTTCTCCACTTTAACTCAGAAATTCCTCCCACTACAGTCTGCAACAGTTTATTTACAACTAGCCAATCCCAAAGTGACTTAAGTCCAAGAAGGAAAGAGCCATGGGAACTGGCATGTAATGTCAATTCTTCCTTGCCATATATAATGATAACTCAAATTCCCATAGGGCTGACTAGTTCACAGTACCAACGATGTCACACTGAATTATAAAAACCTAAGTTTTACTTCCTCATGTCCTCACTTACTTACCCAGGGCTGAAGCCTACTGTAGTGTTTGAAGTCCCAAGGAAATCAGTCTACTCATCAGCTTCAGCTACCAAATGGGTCTTCCATGGTTGTTTTTTTTTTTTTTTTTTTATCCACTCGGACTGCTCATCCATTTTCTCAGTCTTCAGGCAGCACCAGTATCTCTGCCAAAAATATGACCTCTTCATGCCCTCATGGGTGCCTACACAGGGTCTACACCACCACATGGTCACATGGAGAATTGGGAAGGGTCCTACCCAACTCTTACTACACTTTGTTGCCAGGCACCTAGAAGAGATGTTTATTGTACCTGAGTCTTCTGGAATTTACCATCTAAACAGTTCCTTTGGCTGATGCCTATCTTTGTGACCAGATGAATAATAAACATTCTTCTGTGCATTTCATTCACCCACTGTACCCATAGTTACCCACACATAAACATCCTTTCTGTAGGTTTCTTGTCTCAGGTAAAATTAATTGTTACCAATGGGCACATTGGGGGATAATCAAACCATCTTATGACCCAAATATGCTTTCATTTCCTCTACTATTACCACTGAATTTTCTATCTTTCAAATTTTATCTGAAGTATATTCTCCTGTTATTATTTCCAAATGAACTACTATCCATGCCTTCTATTTAAGTGTATAAATAGATATGCACTAAATAGATATGGATACAGAAAGATCACTGTTTCCGATAAAAGGTTTGGTTATAAGACAAAGTGCTCTATCTGGATCCAAAGTTATTTTCTTCTCCCAAACTACAGAGTCATTTTATACAGAGTTAGGGAAAGTACATCCTTCTCATAGTTATCCATAGGCTAAATTCACAAGAAAAGAGATGATTTTTTTCCATGTATCTTTGATAATGTGACTGCCAATTTTAGAAAACTTTTATTCATAGTAGTTTTACAGTTACTTAAATGATTTTTTTCATATTTTTAAGATTTAAGAAGCAATAGCTTATATTCAACACTTGGATGTCCATGATGGTAAGGTATTGGAAAGCAAACTCATTCAGGCCAGAAATCAAGACTTCTCTTTCTTCCCCCATGTATATTATAGTGAATGAATAAAAGATAATGAATTAATGGAATGACCAAGGGGAAAATGAAATAAGTATCAGAAAAGAAAGTCAAGCAAGTGCAAATCACTAAGGAAGAAATCATGAATTAGAAGTGTGAATCTTAATGAGCCAGCATTTGATCTGAATGTTGGGAAATGAAGATGAAAAGCATTCCAGGGAGAAAACAGAATGAGTAAAAGCCTATGAGGGTCAATGTGCATGGGTTTTGTGTGTAGACAGCAAATACTACTAACCTAGTGCTGAGGTTTGTAAGCACCTCAGGCTCTGCTGACTGGATGGATGATGACATCATTAAACAGGGAGAGAAAATTCATCAGGAGGAGTATGCATGATGGAGGGAGGGGAACTAATTTGATCAGCTTTGAATAGAGCAAATTTAAGATGCCCATAGGACATCCAGTTGAAAATTCAAGGCTATATATGAAAGAAGTGATTAGTGATATATATATGGGTCTTTGATGCATAGATGGTTAAAACCATGGATGAAACTCCTAGACAATGGATGTAGAACAAAAAGAAGAAAAAAACAGATTGGGAAGAACCTTTGAGAAATTCTTGAAGGATAACCATAATAAGGATTCAGAGTCTAAGGGAAACTTAGAATGACCAGTCAACTAATTGTGACTAGGAATTAAATATTCTGGGATCCAAGTTGCATGATTCTGTGATTTTGCTACAGAAGAAGTTAGCAGCCCAAGAACAGGGTAGAGAAGATGAATTGTTAGTCTGTGAGCTATGAAAGCAGATGTGATAGTGAGAGTGTAGTTGCAATGGTGGACCATGATGTTCAAATTAGATTCAGCATAATAAAGAGAAAACTTTCCGTGAGTACAGAGACTGTTTCAGGACCATGGACATCAGCCCATAGGCTCCCACCCCAAACTGTTATAACTGATGAGCATTGTACATCTTTATAGGATCTGAAGGGAAACTAAGAGGCTTGATGTACTATAAGATTTGGAACATAATTGCACTGGAATACAAGACATTAAGCATGTTTAAGTGGAATGTGAATTATACAAATGTCAGTAACATATTATCACAGGCAAAGAGCTCAGAATTTCAAATGTGGACCATTTTTTCAAAGACAATAAGTCCAGATAGTAGAAGGCATCACAGTGTGAACATTCAAGCCAGGGAGGAACTAGAAGAAAAAAACAAGATCCAGAAGACAAAATCCTTAAAGATTCTACAAGGACAGAGTTAGGCAAATGGTCATAACCAAGGTTGGAAAAAAAGAATCAATGTAGATGTTTAGAGTTTTAAAGGAAGAAGGGCAATACTAGATGATTTTAAAAAAAAACTGAAAATGATGATGGAGAACCAAAAGGAAGCTCTTACTTGCTCTTGGCCTGAGTTAAGGGACACAAGGGAGTCAGCAACTTCCACTTCAGAGGCATTTGAGGAAAGCACTAGGGATAAGTTTGAGATTACATGAGGCATCAGGAGAGGAATATGTGGACACTGGTTAGACTAAGAATAGGCTGGGAGTATAAAAATTCTCTGGTGATGGAATACTGATGGAAAGGTATTGCTAGATTTAGAGTGGTACTCTACAAAGGCAAACGAATTGAGTGTGATGCTATTTCCAAACTAAGGAAAATTTCCTGAACATCCTAAAATATTTCAACCTATTCTCTGGAAGCTGATGTCATTTGTGTTTTGTTTTATATTTTTTTGTTTGTTCCAAATTTCAGGTATTGAAATTTTAAATAAACTGTGTTACCATATCTAATCCTTCCAATCTAAGTTATATATTTGAATAAAATCTTGGACTGGCAAGTTTCAGGGCTTAATTGCATGTTGTATCATGGGTAATTCATTCTAAGTGATTGCTGGTTAGCTCTATTTTTATTTCTTGGTTTATTCTTTTTTGCTTTACTGTGGACAGGGCACAAAATATTCAACTAATCTGCATGTTTTGTTTATGTATAAATATTTACCCCATTCTCCTCTTGCTCTACTTCCCCACCTTCTTCTTCTCTTCTACTTGTGAAATAAATAACTTTAGCTTTCACTTGGCAGTAAATACCATGGTATATTGTTCTTCTCAGACACTTAGATGCAGGCAAACTTTGAGATTTCCTCTAATCACTTCTTGTCAGAATTCCAAATCCCAATCCCAAGGCCTCCTTGGTTTCCACTTATATGTGCTTTGTCACATTGTTATGGTCACAACTAACAAAAAATGAATGCTAAATTCCCAAAGAATTGAATCATTATTGTTGTTTATTGTGACTATTCGTTTTAATTCTTCTAGTTCTATGATGTTTATGAGCAGACTAATGCAGGAGTTTCCCCAATGAAATCCAATTCTAAAATTCTAATTTCTTTTTTTTTTTTTTCTTCTTTTTGGAACCAGGGATTGAATTCAGGGGCACTCAGTCTCTGAGCCACATCCCCAGCCCTATTTTGTATTTTATTTAGAGACAAGGTCTCACTAAGTTGCTTAGTGCCTTGCCTGTGCTGAGGCTGGCTTTGAACCTGCGATCCTCCTGCCTGAACCTCCGGAGCTGCTGGGATTACAGGTATGCACCCACACCTGGCTCAATTCTAATTTCTTAAGAAGCAAATTGAAGTTCACTTTCTGTTCCACAAAAGTTGTCTGTAATGCAGGAGGGTCACCTTGTGTTGGACAAACCCTGTCAGCACCACCAGCAAAGCATGGGAAAAGGAACTCAGACTGTGTGCAAAGATCTGAGAAGTGCTTTGTTTTGGGAGAAATGGAGCACTTGTCACAGAGGAAGCTGCTTCTGTCTTTACCCCATATAACACTGTCATTTATGTGCTTGCAGTTCAGTTAGCCATACACCTTGAAGGTCAAGCCTGTGTAAGCAGTTACTAGACTATTTGGCAGATTACCAGTTGGTAACAGAAAGTAAAAAACAACTGTGTAAACACAGAAGGTGACAGTTTCACAGACCACAGAAGAACATCCTGTTCACAGAACACAGGAGAGGAGGATGAGGCCCCAGTCCCTGAGTAGCCTGAAAGGCGTGTCTATCTCCCGACAGAATGCCACGTAGGCCTCCTTCTAGGAGAAGGGGCCCAAACTTTCCACCTCAGAATTTCAACATCCTGAAGAAAAGTAATAATTAGTTCCATTTGATTTGCTGAATTATGCTATCATCTCATCTGAATATTATTATCCTTCATAAAGAAAAATTTTCTGAACTTCCAGATTCATTCCAGTGGTAAAGTTCAATATAAATGATGTACTTAGTTTATCTATAATCTTCTATTTTTCTTAGCCTTTAAAGTGCTGTTCTACTTCTCGATGGTAGCTTAAAAACGTCTATCTATAGTCTTCCACTTTCAGAATAATTTTAAAATCTGTCCCTCCTGACTACACAGTTTGAGAGAGATCACAAAGTGGTATGAAATAGAGGAAAATGATCCTCTAAATTGTTTGTTTGTTTGTTTTAGATATACATGGCAGTAGAGTGCATTTTGAAATATTATACATATATGGAGTACAACCCATTCCAATTAGGATCCCATTCCCATGGTTATACATAATGTGGAGTAACACTGGGCATGTGTTCACATGTGAGCAAAGAAAAGTTATGTCCAATTTAGTCTATCGTCTTTAATGTTCCTATCCCACTCCCTTCCCTTCATTCCCCTTTGTCTAATTCCATAAACTTCTATTCTTCCATCTAAATTTGTATATGAAATCCTTCTCTCTCCCTTGCTCAATTCATCTGTGAAACTGAGCAGAATCAATAAAGAAAAATCTTTGAGAACTGATTTAGGATAGTTTCAGATTGGCCACTGGGCATTAAGAAAGCATCAAAAGGAGTATTGTGAGTTCCAAGTCAGCCTCAACAATGTGGAGAATACTACTTCACAGCCAAGAAAGACTTATATCATTAAAGTGAGACTGATTCAATACTGGGAAGTTATCAGGATGATTAATTATATTAACAATCTGAAGAAAAGGAGATTGAGTAAACACAATCCTCCCTTTATCTCCCACAGACTTACCTACAAAATCTGGAGAGAATGTCTAGACCGATGCTTTAAAACACTAAAAAATTAAGTAACTGCATATTAACCAGGGAAGACCAGAATTCTCAATACAACAAAGCCAATTAAGAAGGGTTTTAGTTGCTGTTGTTGTTTGTTTATTTATTTGTTTGTCCCCCCTTCCTTAATATCATCCTGAACTTGGTTCAGTCCAAAACTTTGAGTTGAGCACTGGGGAACAGAGAGAGTATGATCCAGGAAAAACCCTGTTTTTCTGGATTAAATAGCAGAGAGCTCCAAAACATTCTGTGATTAAGAGGGAAATCCTCTGAAATATTTTCTCCCCACTTTCTCTGTTTTCACATCGTCTCCAAGTGACCCTGTGATGGGGCTGTCATGACTGTCATAGCAAGAGTGACTGGAACTCTCAAGCTCATTCAACATAGGGCCTGAAGTTAAGGGCATAATGTGTAAGTAAAATTGTACCAAAAAGTACAGATGGCATGATTATTTATGTATAAATTAATTTCAATGACAATGAGTCTGTCAGAAGTTTTCTACAACTAATAAGGAAGTGAGTTCGATGGAGATTCAGGACACAAGATCCACAGACAAAAGAACCAATTACATTTCTATGAATTACAATAAACAAATGGAAACTAAAATTGAAAACGTAAAAGTATTTTCATGCACAAAAAGGGATATGCATGTGTTCAACAAAACATATAAAAGATCTATATGCTAAAAACCATATAACTCTGAAAAAGAAAATAGCATGACCTAAATAAATAGAGAAACATACTGTGTTTGTACAATGGAAGACTCAATACATAAAAATGTCAATTCTCCCCAAATTTCTCTAAGGTTTAACATACTTACTATGAAAATTCCAGCAGGATTTTTAATCTATAGAGACAAGATAATTCTAAAATTTAAGCAAAATAGTAAAGGAAAAAGAATACCTAAAATAATGTTTAATAACAGGTTTAGAGGAATCACAATATCCAATTTCAAGATTTAATAATCCAAACAGTATGGCATTGGTCTAGACACATAAATCACTATAACAGACTGAAGCCTGGAATTAAATCCACACAAATAGGGCCAGTCTGTTTTTATCAAGTGTGCAAAGACAGTTTAGTGTAGAAAGGATTGTCTTTTCAACAAAATGGTCTTGAAACAAATATGTATACACACAGGAAAAAATAAAAAGAAATTGATCATAGATATAAGCCTAAAACATAAGACATAAAACTATAAAATTTTTGAAAGAAAACATGCAGAATATTTTTATGATCTGAACTAGGAAAGTTTTACAACACGACACCAAAATCATAACCCTTAAAAGTAAAAAGATACACTAAGCTAAGTTAAAATTTGAAAGATTTGCTCTGTTCATGAGAGCAGAAGATGTTCATGAGAGAAGGAAAATATTGGGAAATATTAACACGTTGACAAAGAGGACACATAGACATGTCAAAGAAGCACATGAGGTTCTCAACTTCTTTAGCCATTAGTGAAATGCAAATCAAAACCACAGTGAAGTACCATTAAGGCCTATCAAATAGCTAAAATTAAAAATACTGATTATAAGTGCTGATAAGGATGTGGACTAACAGACCTATGGAAAGTTAGAATATGATAGAGATGACATCTCAAATCAATGGAGTGAAGATGCACATTTAAACAAATTATGTACAAAGCTCATGTCCTACACAGGAATAAACTATGAACATATTACCAATGAAATGAGAAATGAAACCACACAACTATAAGGAAAAAAGAAGATTCAATTCCCCTTTAACTCTGGTACATGAAGAAGTTCCTAATAATGGTTCAAAATCCAGAGACAATAACAAAAAGTTTGGTTAATTTGACCAAAAATAAAAATTTGTATATGTCAAAAAAACACCAAAAATCAAGTCAAAAATATAACCAATGAGCTGGCAAAATATTCACAACATATCAGACAACAATCTAATATTTTCAGTACGCAAAGAACTCTTAAACTTGAGGGGCAAAGTACCAAAAACTTGGTAGAAAATTGTAGAAAAATACAAACAATTAAAAAATAGATACAAAATAATCATCAAGCACTTAAAAATATTCAAAGTCACTAATGTAGTCAAATTTAAACTGAGTATCAATGAGATAAAATGTCTCACCCACTAGATGGGGAAAAATTTTAAATGTCATTAAGCAACAGGTAAACAACATTTTCATACACTGCTTGTGGGGTGAAAAAGCAATACAGTCATTGGAGAGAATCCAATTCCTGACAAAGCTACACTTCTTCTGACCCAGCAATTCCAATTCTGGGACTCTGAAGGTATACTTCTAATATTAAAATGCCTGTACACAAGATTATTCACTATAGCGTTGTCGATAATTGCCAAAACTACAAATAATGTAAATGTCTATGTATAGGAAGCAGTTGAATAAACTGTGAAGCAGCCACACAATGGGGTACATGCAGCAATAGAGAAGGATGAGGAAGGTAATTCTAATAGACAGTGATGTTTTCAAAATATAATACATGAAATAACAAAACTCTTAAAATAGCTATGGTACACTATCTTTCAGGCAAGAAAGAAAGGAATATAAGAAAATACAAATATACTTAGTTGTACAAAAAAGGGAGAAATAATCAGAAATTTTTGTGCAAATATGAATCATTTTAATATATATGTAAACATAATCAAATTCACTTATCCATCAGTCTACATATCTACTCTTCTATATCTGTAATATGTTGTATCTATAACTTTCTTTTATAATATTAGATTAACTGATAGAATAAAATAAATATCCATGAATTCATACTGATATAAATAGATAAATAAATAAAAATAAGGGAGAATTGACATCTGCCTTTCACAGAGAGATCCCACTTAAGAAATGTAAAAGAGAGGAAAATATAAAATTGGCAAAAGTAAAATAGCATACTAATAGTGAAATACCTAAAAAAATGTGCAGCAAAATTCACTGATATATACTAAAAGTAGTGGGCAAAAGTTTGAGGAGAAACTGAATATGAGCAGTCTCAAATATCTCCCTCACACACACAATAATTGACTGCAAAGGCAAAAGAATCGTAATTTACAACAGAGAAACCTGAAGACACTACCATAACCAAGAGGTCAAGATCAATAATCTACTAATAAGAAATACTGATGCAATGAACCCTATGATATTATGCACACAATATCATTGTCATAGTATTCTTGCCAAAAATACATAAGCTCTTTCCAACCATAACAAAACATCAGATAAGCCCTAAGGGGGGATTGTATAAATAACTAACCAATAACTTTCAAATGTATTAAATTCATGGCAGAAAAAAGAGGATTAAGGAGATGTCACACTGAAGGAAACGAAGGAGAATCAGACAACTACCTGCAATGTGGGCATCTGGATGGAATCCTGCTGTAGGAGAAAAGTGAAATTTAGTCTTCAGTTTAGCCAACAGGATCATACAATGCTGATTTCCTGGTGTGAATCATTGCATTATGGTTACATAAGATGTCAGCATTAGGGGAATATACAACAACTTTCTGCCCTCTCTTTGTAAATTTCTGTAATTTTAAAATAAAAACTTTTAAAAATAAAAGTTTTAAAGAAAACCCAATAATACTCTGGCCCCTATGTGGAGAACAGACTGGTGGAGTCCAGAATGGCAAAGAGAATATAGCTAAGAGGCTGAGATGCCGGGACAGGAGGGGGCAAGGCATGGCTTTGAGCAGAGGAGAGGGGAGAAGGGGTGGATGTACTCAATGCTTGAGGTGTGTTTAGCAGAACTTGCTCGTGGATTGGATATGGAAGGTAAAGTCAGAGTAGAAGAATCTCCTCAAGTGTCTTTGGATTGAGAACAAGGTAGATGCCTTGGGTACTAAGGAGGAAAATGAGAGAGAATGGAAAGTTTTCTTTTGATGATGTCAAGTTAGAGTAGCCTATGATTTATCTAGATGCTTTGTCAGATAGGAGTATACACAGTTCAAGTAAGAGGTCAGGGCTGGAGCTGTGAACATGGCAATCACCATGGAGATCACTGCAAACCCAGGCACTAAATGAGATCACATAGGAAGAGAAACACATGGGGAGAGTAGAGGGCCTGGAGTGACCCAGCCTAGCGGAGATAAAGAGGCGAAGCCCGTAGAAGATACTGTAAAGGAGTGACTGGGGAAAGGGAACCAGAAGCCAGGACACAAAGGAGAAGGTGTGTGAAGCAGCCGCTGCCAGGTGACACAGGTGATGCTGAGAGGAGGGGTCTCCTGGAAACAAGGAAAGACCAGTGAGTGCACCACATGGGGGCTACTGTGACTTTAACAAAACCTGTGCATGGGGGTTGTGGGGATTGCGGGCTGAAGAGTGCATGAGGGGAAGATGGGAGTAGAGGAGGTGGAGTCACACACGGCTCTCTCCAGATGTTTTGATGAAGGAATCAAGCAGGGTCAGATATATACTTTCCAGTCAGAAGATATTGAATCATGGTTTGCCCATGGGAATAATCTCTGGTGATACGGAGAGAGAGGTGATGATTTCAGAAAAGAGGCCTGCCAGTGTTCTGTGGTAGGGTCCACTCCAGCATGAGCAGAAGTTTTCCTCCCATGGAACCTGGGCACCTCGATACAGCATCCCTGACCCAGTGTGTTCAGGAAACACCATGCCATGTTAACAGGAAGTTAATTTGTTCCAGAATTTATTGAATTTACTAGATCCTGGGTATATGTTTCTTGAAAAACAAAATATGATTTCACCTTTAAGGAGTTAAGGGTCTAATAGGAAAAACACTTTTAATAAACAAACATATATGCTGTGGCCAAGAATGCTAATTGCTTACCCAGTATGCATTCTTCCTATTTTTCTTTCAAAAAATAACTGATTTTGTGGGGAAGAGGCTATTGCACCCAGTTTAAAAAACACATTCCCTACCTTGATTGTAGACAGGGATGGAACATGTATGTAGATTCTGGCCAATAGCTATAAAAGCAGAAACTGCTGGGTGGGGCTTTCAGAAAACTCTTCTGGAAGACAAGTGACTCCATTGTTCTGAGCTTATTTTATTTTTTGCTCCCTCTCCTCTTTTTCTTGCCTGGAATGTATGATGCTAGGTAGAAGAGTCTCCCTGTGATCTGGAGACAATTCTGAGGGGAATAAAACAAAGGAGTCACAGAGACATCTGTCCTGATAGCTTTGAACCACCTGCCCAAGTGCCAGCAAGCATTTTTCTAATTGTGAACTTGTAACTACATGAGAGAAGAGAGACTGTTTCTCAGGTGTTTGAAATTTGCCAAACTAATCCTAACATATGAAACATAAACACATGATAATAAATGCTCAGAAGGAAAAGAACAGAAGAGGATAACCAGATGGGAGACTACATAGATGAGGGAGGTTTTTCTGAGGAACATCTACGTTAGCATCTAAACTCTACCCAAGAGTAGAACTGGAATGTATGAGGAGGTAGGAGTCATGAAGAGCAGAAGGGAAGGGAGGGGACATTTTAAAGAGAAACCTCATCGAAGAGAGGCCCTCCTGTGTGATGAGGAAGGATGAGAAAGCAAGGTACAAACTAGCTGGAGCCTCACAGGCTACCCAGAGGAATTTGCATTTTATCCTACATAGAAAAAGGAGTCCCTTAAAAGCTAAGTACTAAAAAGATGGTTTTGGATGGTTTTTCCTTATTCTACTTTCTGCTTGTTTTATAGTCTAGCATCTCCCTAGAGAACAGATTCTTGGAAGGAGAATCTTCAGCCTAAATTGATGGCTTTAATATGGGAAGAGAGGAAAGTGGAAGAAAGAAGGTATTAATTTGGACTGAGACTTGGGGACACAAGCTTGAGGTGCTGCTCACAGAGTTGGACAAAGGCTGCAAAACTCAGAAGAACATGCTGAGCTGATCATGTGAATTGGATCCTGAAGGCCCTATAGCCTAGATCACCTATAGAGAGAGGAGGGGGCTCAGCACTGAGCACTGAGGCAGCCAGATAGTTGAAGGCTGGACAAGTGAATATGAGTCTACCACAGGAGATTCAAAGAGAATCCAGGGAATGAGGAAACCAGGGGACTGTGGTTTAACTAAGTTTAACAGAAGGATGGTTTGGGCACTGCTGAGGAGGGCCTGGTGACAGAAACAGAGATGTCAATGAGATTGACAACATAGGTGTAAGTGATGTGCTTCAGGAGACAGTCTTGCTGCAATGGTGTTATGTTGGGGGGAAGGTTAAAAGTCAGCGAAGGTTGAAGATACTAAGAAAACAGGTGATGGACCACTGCTTCAAGAGCTTGGCTGCAATGGGGAGCACAGAGGTGGTACTGCCCAGAAGGGCACAGGGCCAAAGGGCTGGATGCTGTGTGTCTGAGAGAGGCAACTCCAGAGCATGATCAAGTGCAGCAGGCATGGTTTGCTCAGGAGAGGGAGGTAGAAGATGAATGAGAAGGGGTTCTGAAAGTGTTAAATATTTTTGCTAGTCATTTATATTTCCTCTTTCCTCTGATTTTCCATAGGGAATTAAGTACTTAGCTTATGAATTTGCACTAAAACTTTACGAAGTTAGGATACAAAACTTTTGCCAGAAATGATTTTTTCAATGCATTGTTTGCCTTTTAATTTTTCTGTCTATAATTTTTACATGAATATTATTTAAAATTTTATGCAGCTAAAATATGATTTCTTCCATAACTCTTGCCTTTAGAAATTATTTCCCTGCTCTGTGATCTGAAACCTACTTATATCTATCTGATTGTTTTATATTGCTTTCCCTCCCTTTGTCATTCTGTGGTATAAAGGAAAAATATACATATTTAATATAATAATTACAATGATAGTTCATCAATTATCCTACAAATTATTTTGTTAAACTCTTTCCCCCAAATATGTGTGATACCCATTTACTACAAGCTAAATTTTATCTAAATAAGAGTCTACTTCTGAGCTACATTTTGTTCTATTCATGGGTTCATTCATTTATTTGTATGCTTAATAGGCTAAAGTGTTCAATATTTGATAGGATCAGACCTTCATAATTACTGATAAATTTCAAATTATTTTGACAATTTTATTCTGATTTTTCCCCAGAAATTTTATATGTTTTAAAGAAAAACATCTCAATATGAAAAATGGTAAGATTACTACTTTCTATCATTTAAAAAATACATTGAGTGGCATGTTACCTAAGGAGACTAGACCTGTACTTGTTCTGGAACCACCCTTCCTGGAAGGTTAGTAAGAAGTTTCCTGGAGACGATTCATTCAGCACCCTGGCAAGAGAGGAGGCAGCCAGATGCGATGTGGAAATTGATGGGGACATCAGAGCCCAGCAAGCAGAAATCTGATGTCCTTTGAGAAAGGGACAAACCATTTAGTCACTCATTGTTTACCTGACTATGAATCAGTCACAACAAGTTTGTCTTTGAAGCCCTAAACAGAGAACCTGGGGAAAGGCTGCAGATGAGTGGAGAGTCAGTGGCTTCCTGGGTTAGCAACCTGACCCCATGCCTGGGCCCCAAGGCTGGAAATGGTTGAGAAAAATTCTCCCAATCATAACACAACAGTCATGCCTTGCAAGTGCCCAACTCTTGCAGGAATTTGTTTTCCCCTGAAAGCTGGGTAAGTTTCACCCCAGGGCCTGCCTTGCATTTAGCTCATACCATATAAACGTCATGCCCAGTTTCTGTTTTCATAACTTGCAATTGTATCGTAACGCAATTCTTTAGAGTGACCCATTTAGTAACACAGGTCAAACTTGTTCTTTTCTGGGTTCCTTAGCCTGGAACATGCTCCCAAGTCATGGAATTCTCAAAGCATAGTATGGTGAGATGTTAGGATTTAAAACACCAAAAGTTAGTCCTTGGCTTAGTAAAATAACTAGTGCATATTCCAAGGACATAATTTTAAACAAAGGAAAATAATTACAATATTCTTTGCCCAGTGGCCAGTAATTTCTGCTTGGCTAAATTGAAATCAAAAGTCTCAGAAAAAGTTGCAAGTCACCTATGTTATAGTTCCTTAACTCTTAAACTCCTTCTCTGAGTTCCTGTTGTTTTAAAGTGCTTTTCATGAATGCATTATAGTCTCCTAACACCTGAATGTCAGTTACTTAGGTTTTGGTCTAGTAATCATCCTTTAGATTAAATATCTGATGAATTTGAACACTATTAAATCTAACTGCTCACCATAACTCTATCAGGATTATTTTAAAATAAAAGAAACCTATTTATATAGAGCTTCTCATAAACTTAAAGTAGACCACTTACTGATTTTTAAAGTATTAAAATATTCAGACCAACTCAAACATGAAATTATTTTAGTTTGAGATTTTTTAAATATTCAATTAACAACAACAGAAACACCATAGAACAGTTAATTCTTGTGGCAAAATTACTTTCTGGAAGCTGTAGCAAGTTGTTTTCATTTGTTAGCATTCCATTTATGCTTAAACACAAAAAAATAGGGGTAGGAGAATTTGAAAGGCAGAGCTACAGGGTAGAGATACCATTTTCAAGAATTTCCTGTAACAACTCAGAAAAGTCATGTCCACATTTTGATAATGAAAGGCAGAGCCTGTCAAATATTAGCAAAGGTGCCCAGACTCTGCCTGGAGCAGGGTTTTTGTCCATCTTCCTTGTCTAACTCCAATCCACTCAGGTTCCAAGGTGACAGAATATGTTTAACACTAGACTAAAATGACAGAAACTTCTTCTTTTCTTGAATCTAAAAAATAGGGAGATGACCAAACCTCAAAATCTCATCTACATCTTAATCCACATTATCTGCTATTTTTATGGGTGTGAGGATAATTGAGAAACTATAATCAAACCATAATGCCAAACACAGCAAAATATGTCATCACATTAAGTGATTCTTCTCCCTATAAGCATTTGTGTATGAAAAGGCAAAGGTTTTAAAACCCTATCATAAATACGTATTTATAAAGTAATTGTTTGAAAGCACTTTGCTGCAGAGAAACTGCAAGCTCAAAACCACAGAACTGTGAGTCTCAAAGGTGAGGACAAAACTCAGGGCCTCTGAGTTCCTGTGCTCCCGACCACCCACAGGTGTTTCTGATGAGGCAGATGGAAGTCTGATGGAGCCCAGGCCATGGCCTGGCAGTCTTAGTTGGCTCCTCCTGTTCACTCTGTGCTCCAAATATCTGTCCCTCTTCTCTTCTGACTTGCACTACAGATTTCACTCACTCCCATGCCTCGCAGTCCACTGAGGACTCTCCCACCTAAACTGCCCCAGGACTCTTATACCAGGACTTGACACCCCACAGACAGCTTAAGTGTCTCACATCAAAACATGCATTTAGAATGTTCCTCCCAAACTTGCTCTTCCTCTTCAGCCCTCCCCATCTCAGGAAAAGGCCCTTCCCTCACCCAGTTTTTCAAGTGTGAAATCTAAGTGACCTTTGACACTCCTCCATCCTCATGCAATCCAGTGATGAATGCTTCTGATGCCTCCGGCACAGCACAGCTGTACCCTCCCCACCATTCCTCCAGAGATGACCTTCATTTAAGTCACTAAAGCTTTCACCTGGACTCCTGCAATAGGCTTCTCACTGGCCTCACTCTTGTGTCCTGGTCCTTCAGTCAGTTCTCTGATCTCACCTACAGCGATGCCTTCAAACCTAAAGTGGATCCTCTTAGTCCCCTTCTGAGATTCCTTCAAGCACTTTTCTGTGTTCTTGGTATTGCCCATGGCCAACCTCTTCTCCAACCTTGTCCTCCTTGCTCCTGTAGTTGGTTGAATTATTTTCCCCCAAAAGATAAGTTCAACACCTGTGAATGTGACTATATTTAGAAATAGGATCTTTGCAAATTTAATTAAGGATCTCTGAAGTGAGATCATCTTGAAATATCCAAGTAGGCCCTGCACACAATGATGCATGAGTCCCTCAGTAGAAAATGTGTGGTTTCAGACACAGACACAGGGAGCAGACACATGAAGACAGAAGAGAATATAATATGTCAGCAATCAATCATGTCCTGATCAATAGAAGCTGGAAGGGACAACAAATCCAGCCAGAGAGCCTTCAGAAAGAGCACTGGGCTGCTAACTCTTTGATTTCATCCATGTAGCCCCAGAATAGAGAGCATAGACGTGTGTTGCCTTAAGCCACCAACTTGGCCCTAAGAAACAAATATACTCCCTAAGCTTCGCCTATACTGATTTCTTGTTTTTTTTCAAAAGGACCAAGCTCTTTTCCTTCCTTGAAACTTCTCGCAGGAATGAAACTCATATTGTGGCATGACTCTCAGGCCCCTGCTCTTAGCTCAGAGGCCCTCCCTCCCAGCAACAGAAGAGTGGAACTGTACCAAACAGTGCTGGTATTTGCTGAATGCTGAACTTCAGTCTAGACACTAAGCTTCATAGGGATAATACACATGTTCACGAGGTTACTACAGCAGTCTTTATCCTAGCAGAGAGTAGTCACTAAAATCAGTTCTCCCATAAATGAAATTACAGAGACAAAAAGGGACTGAATGGTCTCCTTTCATTGGTAAGAATCCCGAGACTCAGAATAGTGAAGTGTCTTTTGTGCCATATTGAGTTAGCTGAAGCCAATAAACTGTTAAAGTCACATTTTAAACTTCAGAATAAATATTCTAATGTAGAAATATAGAAATAATTCCATTAAAACTGTATAAAATTCAAAATGAAATGCCATTATGGAAAAAAATACACTTCTTCATTGACATTTGTTCTGCTGGCAAATCAAGGCTAATTATTTATTTGCACACACCAGCTGCTTGCAGGACTGGCTGAGACAGCTGGAATATGTTGCTCAAAATTATGCGGGGAAAACAGGGCAGACTGAATCCTGGGCACATCCAACTTTCCATGAAATTAAGTTCCTTAACACACATAATCTCCCAATTCCTTTCAGCCCAAATGCACACCCAGGAGGTCTTGATGTCTCTAGCACCTAACACACCCAACACCTAACCTTCTCAATAGGCATCTGTTACAGAGGAACATCTCCGCCCAGAGAGTTTTGAATCAGCACACAAAGGCTATATGGCCAGAGATTAGAAAATAATATCAGAATTTTATTTCAGAGGGAAATTCCATGAACATTTTGGCATTATGTGAAATCAAAGAATATTAACTATAGAATTTATTTTAATAAATTCATCCATTCTAATTTCTTCATCTAAAGGCCTTCCCCCCGCACCTCCATTCAGTAGATTCATTCAACCACTCATTAATTCAGCACTGGCCTAGGAAGTGCTGAGCCCACTTGCCCATGGATAATGACCCAGTTCTTGCCCTACCAGGGCCCACATCTGCTAAAGGAGACAATTTTCAAGCAATTACAAAGCAGTTGAGAGGTACCATAAGGTAGAAGTTGTTGGGCACCAGAGTGCTAGGAACTTCTTCCCACAGAAATATAGACCTATATGGGAACTGGCCAAGACTAGGGGGGCAGGAAAGTAGAAGGAGCCATTCTTGTTGGTGCAAGGAGAGAGGGAGCCACTAGCCAGGGACAGATAGAAAAGACAGAAAGAAGAAAAAAAGCTCAATAATAAAATAAAATTAAAACAGGATTTCAAAAATTCAGTTGTGGAAGAAGAAAATGTGTATGGGCTCAGAGAAGCCTGAGTGCTCTCAGACAAGCTCAGGCCTCTGACAATCATACTTCCCCAACCTTCACTTCAGTAGGCAAGACCAGTAATACCCACATTTCCTGGAACATTGTCTTTCACGCTGCAGATTATGATCAACTGGGGAAAACAGGTTAATTTAGTGGATGGCCATCAGTTTCCAAAACTGTGACATGTAGTAAAATAAGAAAAGATGGATAGGCTAGGATAGGATAGCAATGGATTGGATAATCAGAACAGAAGGACAGAGTCCATCTCAGAGGCTGTTCATAATAAGGTAAGATATTGTTTTGCAAGTGTGCAACCACACAGATGATCAATTATAATATCACTGGCAGTCGTGATCAAATGATTTGAGAGCCAGTGACCAAGAACAGGGCCCACATTCAGTAAGGATTTCTCTTACGCCTTGACAGCCCTTTGAAGTTTTCTTAGAAATTTAGGGTTTAATATAAAAACTGCTGTGTCCCAGCCACACAGGGCAGAAATTTGAATCCTCTTAGTACTTATTCTTCTTAGTGAGAGGATGGCAGGTAGATTACAGACTGCCACCAGGTTCACCATGAGACTTTGTTTTTTTTCTTTATGATATGAATACCAGATGCCCAAAGGACATGAGAAGCTGGTCACTGGAGGGAGAAGGCCCTAAAGAATTGTTTCTTTATCAGTGTTCCTGAAGCATCTGCCTACCATCAAGTGCTAACCTCTGTAGAGGCCCAAAGATCTGAGACTGGCTAACAACAGACACGTTGTTTTTATTTAGAACTCATTTTTAGACACAGTTAGGTTGCTGAGTGCTTCAGGAAAGCATAGAGCATGTTTAATAAGTAGCTCATGACTTTGCTCCACTCTCCTTCACCTTCTCTGTTTCAGATGGCAAAACTTGATCACTGTGAAATTAACTTATAAGTGTTACTTTTTATCACCCAAGAAACACACAAGTATCTGAGGAAAGAGAGCTCATTGCTATGGGTAGGGTCTGGCTGTGCACATGGCTGGTCATCTGGGATCTGTCACAGTCATGATACCAGGGAAAGGGCCTGGGGATTTATGTCTGTGAACATAAAGTCAGACTCAACATGCATTTGCTGTCTGCTGTAAAGACCAAAGTTGGCAATGGCATTGATACAGTGTGTGTGTTGGGGGGCGGACACAGAGACAGAGGCAGAGACACAGAGAGAGGTGAAGAGAAGTCAGGTGCCATGAGAATGTGGCACTGAGACAGTCACACCAGGTGTGAAGAAATGCTTATTAAAAATACGAGGGCAACACACCCTCTTGATGGAGCTTGTAGTTGAGGGAGCAGGTCAGGGATGAACACACAAACAGGAAGTGATCTCTTGGAAACTAAAACTTACCAGAAAGACAAACTGAACATGAAGGGGAGCCCCACTGTGGTTTCGCTTAGCATGGCAGCCAGTGCCATGTTTTGCCTTTGTTTTATGGGGTTACTGAACAACCCAGTGCTCATGGTTGAATGAAAGATGAAGGGATCACTGTGGGATCTTACAGAACATGCTTGGTCAGGACTGTTTTAATATAGGTATTTTCTTTCTCAGATGAAAAAGCAATTCACCATACTCTGATTTACAGTGTCCATTAGCAACCTGTCAGGAGTGTGATGTCAGAAACTCAAAAGGATATATACAAGAGATACAACTGGGTCTGGTTCTGGTGTCCTGTCCTGGTCCCCAGTTACGGCTGCCTAAATGTTAACAACTTCCATCCTGCTCTGTTCAACGGTCAGTCTTTGGCTGTGATTTTTCCCCCAGACAGGAGACAGACATATAAGATATTGACTAAAATTCTGTAAAGGGGAAGCAAGAAAAAGGGCAAACTACGGAAGCACTTATTACAGAAGCAAATATTAAAAGAAAAAAAAGTTTTATTGGAAGGAAAATTGAGTAATGGAATCTCAAGCTAACTGGAGACTTAAGTGTCTGGCAGAAGCCTTTATGGAAGCATCAGCTTTGTTTTTCTTATATCCATACAACTGTGACAATCTTCAGTGGGACTTTCTGTCTCCAGCAAGTTCAGGGTTCTCTAGTTAGCTAAGGCTTATCAAACCCCATCTCCCATCCCCATCCTGTTCTGTGAAAATAAATCATAGCTGGGAAACTGTTTAAATGGAGTATAGCCATGTCTTATTTGTTTACTTACTTTCTATGTCTGATTTTATGTTATAACTGAAAATTTGGTCCTAACAGGTGGCCAAATACAGCCCACCAAGCCCAATATTTACTATTTGGTCGCCTGTAGAAAAAGCTTGCCAGCTTCTGCTCTCAGGAGTTCCTGACCAAACCACTGTGTCATGGAAGAGCCAATGTGCATGGCTCTAAAAGGCCTTCACCAAGACGCCAGACTGGGCTCCTGGGTCCCAGGGCAGAAGTCTCACTCATCCCTCTGCTGGGTCCTGCAGGAGAGTCTGAGAACAGACTCCTCACAAACTGGTGCTCCACATCCCATGGACAGAAATGACAAGCCACTGTATGACATACAGGAAGTCCACTCCAAACCAGTTTGCCCAAACGCCTCACACACCCATGCAGTGTAATGGTTTTATGGAAACTGGTACACAGTACAGTTCAGGATTTGGGACTGAAACAAGTAACAACATGTGGTAGAAAAAGTATTTCTGGTCTTGTTTGTGTCTCCTAAGGAGTGTTCTTCTTATATAACAGCATGATCCTACTTTTAAACTCAAAAGTTGGTTTATGTATTAACCCTTAATCTATTGTCATCCCTTAGTACCTATGGGGGACCCCTTCCCCACAGGCACAAAAACCTGAGGATTCACAAGTCCCTTCTATAAAACAGTGTAGCATTCGTATATAATCTTCTTATACATTCTTCTTTGTTCTTGGAATCTTTAGACTGCTTCTAATACCTAATGCAACAAATACACCATGCAAATAGTTGCACTACTGTACTCTTTAGAGAATAATGACAAGAGAAAATGTCAGTACATGTTTTCAGCACAGACTTTTTTTTTTCTAGAACTAGGAATTGAATCCAAGAAGGTCTACCACTGAGCCACATCCCCAGTCCTTATTTTTCATTTTGAGATGGAGTCTCACCAAGTTGCCCAGCATGGCCTTGTGATCCTCCTGCCTCATCTGCTCAAATGGCTGGAATTACAGTTGTGTGCCATCACATCCAGCCCAGATGTGGGAGGTGGGGATACAGAGGGCTGACCTACAGTAATAATATAAATGTTATTACTACTTGTTTTCACTGTTCATGATAGATATCAACATATTGGTTAATGGCTCATTGTAATGGCCTCATAGAAAACTTTGTACTTTTTATTCATAAAGTGATTTAATTTTTGCTGATAGTCAAACAAGTATTTTAAATGTTCTTCAAAAAACAGGTTAAGTGTATCTTGCCTCACTAGCTTACCTTCTAAAATGATGCTTTTCGAATGAATTTTGCTCAGCTAATCCCCACACTCCAGGGTCCCTTTAAAATAAGCTAATTCCTTAAGAAGGAAACCAGTAAGAAGAAATTAGGATTCTTCTCATTTTTCTAATTTTCATTCCTCCTTATGCCACCTTCAACCCCCAAATTTTTCTTGATTTCTCACAGGAAAAGAACATTTGAAAAAAAGGGAGAAATGAGATGAAAGAAAGAAATAACATGCATTTCATTATTTCAGAAGAAATAGGGCAATATAATCAAAAGTTTTCTGATGATGGCCTGAATTAAATGCTTCTAAAAATTAAAAGTTCCTAAAGCTTCTAACACCTTAGTTCACTTAAGCACTGCTGGGCAACAAGAAAGTGTTAAGACACTGTCCTGGCCCCTCCCCACAGCTGTACATGATCTAGAAGTGAGTTTGAAAAGTAGACCACAGCATGAGGACTATGAGGGTGGAAATATTTGTGAAGTGCTTTGGGAGCTGGAGGGGTTATAGAAGGAATGATGCTGTAAGTCCTCCTGGCAGAAGGAAGGAGAGGAGTGGGCAGGCTAGAGGGAGGACCAGGTGGAAGGACCTCGTCACTCTCTCTGGACCTCCCTGCTGACCAATGTTATCTCTGATCATCATCTCTTATCCTTCAAGGAAAATCCAAAGACTGTGGGAATAGTAGCCACCCAAGGTCACTCAGGAGGCTTTTATCTCTTTACCAGTATTCTAGTTAACATACCCGTGACAGCACAACCAAGTGCAGACAGGAAAATAGAATCCCAAATCTGTTTTAATTATTTAATTTATTCCCAAAGGATAAATTAGGAAATCTGTGCTTATTTTGAAACAAACTCAAACCCAAGCCCAGCATTCACTCACTCAATATGAATGAAACTGCTCAGTTCCTGACATGAAATTTATTGCTTCCTACTTCTACTGCCCATCAATCTCTAAAAGCACTCTTCAAAGGGAAGACTTTAAATTTCTTCTCCAGAAAAACTTCCAAGATAGTTGTACAAAACCTTTACAGAGAAATCAATGGGATTTTATTTATCTCAATATACATTTGAATGTCTCTACTCAATGTTAGCATTGAAAATTCTGCCAGACTTTAGGTCAAAATATTTGATACAATTATGATTACATGTGAGGCTTCCTGCTATTAACATATCTGTTCTAACCACCACAGATGTTTTGGCCTAACAAATATAAATAGTGCTTTTTCTGCCTATGAGCAGCTCTCTTGAGTTGATTTTTATTGTGTGTAAAAATACTAGCAGAGATGTCAAAGCTACAAATCACTATAGGAGACTATAATCACAGTACGGAAATGCTTTAAAGCTCAACTGGACCCAGCTGTGTTTTCTGGAGAACTCCTGGCTCTGAAGAAGTCCATCAAGTTCTCCAAAATGCCTGTTATTACTAAAATAGAAAATAAAATCCAAATCTTTATTATTTAAGTTGTTAAGCTTCATTGATTAAGAGGAAAATATAGTCAGCAAGGAGTATCCAAGACCGAGCTGAAATTTGGGGGAATTAATTACAATAATTAATTATTGTACTGTTGTCTCTAGACCTGGAATTGGCATGCAACTTGTCACCTAGGTTTTGAATCATTTGCTTAAAAAATAGGAGAAAGACTAGTTTATGAATCATCATTCATTCATTCATTCATTCACACATTATTTTTTCAGTTTTGCTGTGATTCCCAGAGATAGAAAGCCCAAGCACTGATGTTTGAATATTAAATATATTCCTTGTGCAGGCTATTTTTATCAACTTCAGGATCTGTACAGCAGTTGGCAGGCCTTTTGCTCATAAGATGAAGAATAAAGTCAATTTTCCTATATATCATATGTTGGCCAACAAGATTGACATCGCCACCCACTGTCTCTCTAACCCTAAAAGTGACTCCACAACAACCCTGAAGGGGCTAGATATTAGATAGGGGGCTGAAGATGCCTTCAGGGGAGACCAGGAGGCTGTCATTCACCAAGCAGTGGTGTGTGACTGCCAGAAGTGTAACTGATAGAGGTGAAGCTGCTACTTTGGCAGAAGATGAAGGCCTACAACATGCAGGGCCTTGAGCACCAGGGGCTGCTTATCTCTCTAGGGAGTCTGAGCATACTCAGAAGCCTGGAATAACCCAGGGTGTGTAAGAATGTCACTCACCTCCTGCACTGCTGGGCTCCAGTTCCTCCTGCCTTCTTCCTCCTAAGATTCTTCACTCCTCCCAGAACACTTCTGCCAGGGCTCAGGGAAGCGTCCCAAGACTTCCCATTGGCTCATCTCCCAAGGGAGAGGTTGGCAACAAGAACAGCAGCAGTGACTGCAGAGAACCAAGTCCCTCCTCCCTCCCAGATGCACTAAGAGTAAACTCATGTTCATAGAAGGGACACCACTGAGGGGCTCCATGGACTCTCCTGTCCTGCTCAGCAGGATGCTCAGAGCAGTGCCATGGTGTCATTGCTGTCCAACCTCCCTCTGATCATGAGGATGTAGCCCAGAAAACCAGAGAGGCAAAAGCTTCTAAAAATTCGCCACACGCATCCCCACCTAGACTGTGTGCACCTGGCCATAAGGCAGGGTTCAGGTGAAGAGTCAGAGACGAGACCCAGAAGAACAGAACACAGGGAAGGTTGGACAAGCAGTGAGCCAGAGCCAGGAGGGGACAAGCACCAGGGGACAAGCACAGAACCGAGACAGTCTGCTGTCCACCCAGGACTAAGGTTGGTGCTGGGTTTTATCCATTTCAGGGCAGTCATTAACTAGACTACAAATGGTGTCCCTGGAAAATGAAGTGACTCAAGTCCCAGACCTCATGATAAGCTTTACCAATAGCAGGTGGCAATGTGCTGACAGCCCACCTACACAGAAGAAATCAGAGATTCTGAGCCAAGCCTCAGTGTGCTCCTTCTGGAAGGTGGGTTGTTGATGGCAGAGTATGCAGTGCCAGTCATAAAACCTGGGTTCAAATTCCAGTTTCCCCTCTTGTACCCATGGGACCTTCAGCAAGCTGTTTCATCTATGTCCTGCTTTACTTGTTTGAAAGACGGGGAGAATTTTGGTAACTTTATGGTTGAGATGATTGTAATTAACATGTAAAACACTTCGTATACAGTAATCACTTAATGAATGTAGCTATTATTATAATAATAGGTTGAGATTGTCCTGGAAAATCCAGGATGTATGGGCACTCCACCCGTGATATCCCTCTATGTATTACCTATTGCTCAAGAGTCACCTCAAGTCACAATTTCCATCACCTTCCATATTACCACGAGTCCACATTGATTTAGTCCATGATAATAGACCTTGATCATGTGCTTTTACTCAGTTTTTCCACTTGTTAATATATAATTTTATATTATCGCTCATAAGTTACTTCAACAACATTTTTTTCCTGAGTACAGGAACAAGCTGTGCTATTTAAAAATCCCCAAGGTGCTGAACATACCATAACAGGTACAAAGTTCAGGTTAGACAGGAGGAATTAGTTCTCCACACAGGGTGATATAGTTAACAATCAAGTATCACATATTTCAAACTAGCTGGAAGGGAGACTTTTGTATGTTCTCACCACAAAGAAACGATGAATATTTAAGGTGATAGACATGCTAATTACCTTGATTTGATCACTATGCAATGTATACATATATTATGACATACATATGAATATATCCATATATTATGAATATATATTTGATATATATTGTGCTAAAAACTTTTCAATGTGATTAAATATCTTCAAAATGTTTTTAAATATGAAGATTGTGAATACTTAAAAAGAAAAAATAATAGTTCAAATCTTTTTGTGTTTGTACTATAAGACACATATTGTTCTAGAGGGACTCATAGCAAAGCAGTCAAATTCCCTACAATCTGATTCATGCTCCTTTAACAGATTTGGAATAATGGAACAAATAAAGAAGCAGAGCTATAAAACTCAAGCCCAAGAAACTTCAAGTAGAAATTTAAGAGATTTGTAGCGCAAGATCAAACTTGACCATGAGCCAGTTTACCAGGCAAACTGAAGATAAGATTTACAAACTAAACACCATGCATCTATCACACCCTCTCTCCCTACCGACACCAACTCTGCCATCTAGTGATGGGACAGTAAGCTGCCATCCACAGCTCAATGGAATCTACCCAAAAACCATCCTATGGATTTTAACCTGATGGCATGTTCAACAGGGTTACCTCTTTAAACAAAGATGTCAAATATTCTCTACTGTCTTCAAATAAAGTTCAAGTTTCTATATTTGAAATCCAAGCGAGTACACAGCTGGTCTGTCTACGCAAGTCACCATCCTACATGGTCTTCTGAAATCCTTCCCTGGAGAGGTGGCATCTGACGCCCCCCCCCCTTTGTTTCTTTATTTTTTTGTGTGCTTTCTTTGTTTTATTTTTTGATTCATTGTACACAAAAGGGGTACAACTTTTCATTTCTACGGTTGCACATGGAGTCACACCCTTAGTGCAATCATACATGTTCATACATGATGTCTGTCTCATTCCATTATCTTTCCTTCCCCCCATCCCTCCCCACCCCTCATTTTCCTCTACACAATCCATGCTTCCTCCATTCTCCCCTTACCCTCTCCCCAGCCCATTATGTATCATCATCCACTTATCAGAGAAAACATTTGGCCTTTGGTTTTTTGGGGATTGGCTTATTTCACTTAGCATGATATTCTCCAACTCCATCCATTTACCTGCAAAGTCATAATTTTATTCTTCTTTATGGCTGAATAATATTCCATTGTGAATATACACCACAGTTGCATTATCCATTCATCTACTGAAGGGCATCTAGGTTGGTTCCACAATCTAGATATTGTGAACTGAGCTGCTAAAAACATTGATGTGGCTGTGTCACGGTAGTATGCTGATTTTAAGTCCTTTGAGCGCAGGCCAACGAGTGGGATAGCTGGATCAAATTCCAAGTTTTCTGAGGAATCTCCATACTGCTTTCCAGAGTGGCTGCACCAATTTGCAACGCCACCAGCAATGGATGAGTGTGCCTCTTCCCCCACATCCTCACCAGCACCTATTGTTACTTGTATTCTTGATAATAGACACTCTAATTGGGGTGAGATGAAATCTTAGGGTAGTTTTGATTTGCATTTCTCTTATTACTAGAGATGGTGAACATTTTTTCATATATCTGTTGATTGCTTGTAAATCTTCTGTGAAGTGTCTGCTCAGTTCCTTAGCCCATTTATTGTTTGGGTTATTTGTATTCTTGGTGTAAAGTTTTTTTAGTTCTTTATAAATTCTGGAGATTAGTACTCTATCTGAAGTGCATGTGGTAAAGATTTTCTCCCACTCTGTAGGCCCTCTCTTCCCCATGTTGATTGTTTCCTTTGCTGAGAAAAAGCTTTTTAGTTTGAATCCATCCCATTTATTGGTTCCTGCTTTTACCTCTTATGCTTTGAATCTAAGCAGGCTTATGCTTTATTGGTAACCTAGAGAAGGTGGTAGGATTAGGACAGTATGATTTTTCAGGCAAGGTCATTAAAGGCTTTGAAATTTTTACCTCCTCAGCTGAAGTCCATGTTACCAGGTGAGAACGCCAATGACCTGAAGCTCATAAGGAAGCCCAGAATAGCCCATGAAGAGAAGCAGATGAAGTCCCAAGGCTGCATGGAGACTCCCCATTCCCCACCCTCACTCTTCCCACTCCATCTCCTGAATACCTAACTGCTCTCCCGGAGGATACCCTGAAAGACCAAGTCCTTCACAAAAGGCCTGAGAAAATTTAAAAGACTATTGTTGCTTTCAGCCAGTGGATTTGAGGGTAATTTGATAGGCAGCCATAGTAACTGAAGCAAGACCTGAGGGAAGATTCTAGGTCTTTCACTGTGTGAGCTGAGGTAAATTCCTTAATCTCTCTGAGCCCCCATTTTCCAAACTTGAAAATGGCATTGATCCTATTTCCTAACTCATGGATTGTTTGCAGAACAGAAGACAAGAAAGCATTAACACGTGGCAGGCAGAGCATAGGACCTCAATGAATATCAGTCTTTATCACTGTTGGATATTATTATTTCATCTGATTCTCTTATGTAGTTCTTAGGGTAGTAATGCATTGCTGACCATTTCTGCATATTTCTGAGCCCACATTTTCCTTGCTTTCTTCAGCCTTGATACTAATCAAAAGCTTAGGCCACAATGGTAAGTTACTTGCTATGGTCTCCTACCAAGCAGCAGTCACACCTCTTTGGCAAATGTTCATTTTCTGGTGTCTCTCTACCCTGCTGCAGGAGGCTTACTTCCAAAGTATCTACTTCTGCATCCACCTGCACAAAAGGGCCAGTACACTTGTGATTTCTTTGAGGACTGCTCGCCCTGGAGCTAAGGGCATAGCTGTTGTTGTCATCAGCCCAAGTCTCAACGGGGAGTGCTCTTACCCATCTTCTCCCCTGAGTCCCTCTTCCCTGGAGCTGTCCCCATAATGAGGAGACAAAGGTCTTCAAAGGGGACCATCCCACTCGGTTTGCAAGATCCAAGCAAACCAGGTTATACATTCCCACGGGTACATTCCAGTCTGTCCACAGTCTCAGAAACCATTAAAATCTGTTCACAAAGTTCATGGTCTTTCTTTCAGACCAAACCCTCCTCAGTTCCACCCCAGACAACTCCAACTCTAACTTTATCCCATAATAAACTATAGATGCCATGGTGTTAAATGGGACTTTCCCACAGCTGAGTTTGTATGAAGGTCCAATGCAGACATTAGCTGACAACAGGCATCCCCCATACGGTAAAGAAGATGCTAGGGAATCCATTCCAGAGAAGCCAAGAGGTCTGGTCTGGTGAACCTGAGCTCAAAGCTGAGGGTCAGGCATCAGAGAGGAGGATGAGATTTTGACCATGGAAGGTGGAGAATGGAAGTTTCTTTGGAGGAAAAGGGAAAGAGGTGCTTCACCTCTCCACATGAGGAAGGGGACGAATTTCCCATAGTTTAAACCACTGGGTAAGGACTGGACTTAAAAGAAAGGAAAACATTCATAAAGTGATGTGCTTCCCACTAGGACAAACTGACATCTCCCAGGCAATTGGATGTTTGCTGGCTTTGTGAAATAAGGAGGTGAGAATTAAGTCAAAGAGGACCTCCAGCGCAAAGTCTAGAGAGCACTGCTCCATCACATGAGGACCATGGCTCAAACTCAGAGATAAAGGATGACTTTGAGCAGACCACCTGAGTCCTAGGGTCATGTCCCATCCCACACTTGAGCTCCAGTGCCAGGGAGGAAAAGATTCATGGAACAGTTGTGATAGCCTCTGCACCATATCTCAACAAGACTAGGAGGGCAAGGCCAGGTTCAAAGAAGGGTGGGATACAGTCAAAGGATGGTAAGAGACTTCCTCCGCAGCTTTGTGAGCACAGAAGTGCCTGACCACACCACATTCTCCAGCCCTGTGGGGAGGAACAACTTCAGGACAGGAGAATGATAAGAGACCAAGGCAGTCCTGGATCCAGCACCAATAGAGGGTGGTACCTTCCTGGACCTGAGGAAAGGCAAGAGTGAGATTCCAAGGATCCACAATTATCTGGGAGATCTAACACCAAAATAAACTATTAGTTTGATGTAGTCTAGAAGGCAAGTGCCATGCAAGGTCATACAAAGATGTAATTAAAGCAATATTTACAAAAATAAATCAGCAGCTGACATATAGAAACTGGAAACCCTGCCAAATCCCAGTCTATTAAGTGTCAGACCAATGCCCTTATTATTTCTTAACAAGTGGACTTTTCAACATTGATGGTCAAAGATGCTTAAGGGCCAGGCCAAGGAATTCTTAGTATGGTCAATTATGGGTGTTGTGGGCAACACTGACTCATGTCCACATTACTGGACAATTCCATCATCTAATTAAGCTCTGAATGGTGCCTGTCACTGTGACACCCAAATTGCCAGAGATGCTATCTACATATAACCAAAATAAATCACAAACAGGTATGTTATTCCAGTCTTTAAACTACTCTAGTTCTGCCAAATTGTTTACTGGTACAGAAAGTGCTTTTTATTTCCTGTAGCTTATAATGGATCTTTCTCATCATAAATATGGCCATTTGGAAGTCCAGGTAGCCTTTATGGAACATAATTCTGACCAAGGTACTTTCCTCCAAAGAGAGGCCTTGCTTCCTGAGCTGGCTTGTGAGGGCTTTCCACTAAGAGGACCCCACTCAAGAATCCCCATAACACCCATTCCCATTTTAATTACTAAACTGTATCTTCTCTGCTGAAAGAAATATGAGCTCATGAAGACAAGGACTGAAGCCTTGTGTTATCCACTGTATGTCTCGGCATGCTATGTAAAACTTAATAGATGCTCAAGAAAGATTTGTTGAAGAAATGAATCAGGGTATCCATGAATAATGAAATGTCAAGAATCTCTTAAAGTAATTCTCTATAGAGCTATAAATTTGGGGTTGGATGGACGAGTCTATGCCTTTTGGAGTATTGTAGAGGTTGGACCTGGTGCCTCACTGATTTCTGTCTTCTCTCTTGACACAAAGACAACAAAACAAGTACCATTATTGGATATAATAAAAGAGGAAGCTTTCTCTCCAACACTATGGTCCCAGAGGAAGACAATAGAGGTAAGAGAGTGAAAGGAATACAGGCACTGCAGTCACAGATGGCTTGTGGTAGAATGTCAGGAGTTGCTGTCACCAGAGATGTGAAAAGGATGACCATAGACCATAACATAACATCTACTAGCATCAAGGTCAGGTGGCCATATCATCTAAATCAAGACACTCTGAGAGTGGAATGGGAAGCCACTGATCATGGCAATAGAACAGCAGGAGTACATCTGGACTGAGGAAGACATACCAGCCATAGTCACGCATTAACCCAGGGACATGTGAAGAAAAAGCTGGATTCCACAAATGCTGGGGTTTGGGGGTATCCCCCTGGAGAGTGTTCTGTATAATATCTTCACTTCTGCCTTCCATTTGACCTGAGAATTTCTGAGAAAGAGAGAGAGAGACTGAGAGACAGAGAAACAGAGATGCAGTAAATAAAAAGACTACACTCCCGACCAGTAAGCATGCCAGCCTCAACCAGGACCACTGCACAAATGGGGACATTTTTTTTCACTTTATTTTTTAAATTTACAGCAAGTTAAACTAGAAGAGCTCCCCTGAAACCCTAGAAAAGTTTCCCTGTATACCCTATGCCTTTTATATGCTGCATCAATGCACCATGATTCAGAAGCTGGGTGGATTCTACTATTGCACTTGGGGAAATACCATTCTTCCCTAGCCATTAAGGGTGTGGACATGAATGCTTTTAGGAAAGCAGTAATTTTCCTGAGTCACTATGACATGAACAAGCACAAACTTAGGGGTTCATGCAAAAAGAAGGTGGGGGGAAAGGCCATTGATAAATTCAGAAGAACATTTAACTACTAGAAGGAAGAAAAAAACAATAGAAATGAAAATAAAACACTATCCAAGAACATCTAAGAAAGAAGAGACTTTTGCTTTGGTTTTTGAAATCCAGGTCAAGGAGATCTACCTCCTTTCTACACTTCTCAGTTTCTTTTACAGTTTTCTTTAATTAGTGGTCTTTAATTTATTTGAGCAGTTTTAGGTTTCCCCCAAAAAAGGAGAAAGGAGCAGAATTCTGAAACATTGCCTTGAGCTCCCTCTCTCAGTTTATTAAAATTTTGCCTTAGTGGGATACATTTGTTATAATCAATGAGCCCTTATTATTATTAGCCTATTTATCTGTACATAATAACAATACATTATTAGTTTAATCCCATAGTTTACATTAGGATTTAACCTTTGTTGTATATCCTATGGGTTTTAGCAAATGTATAATGGTGTGTATTCTCCATTAGAGGATCATACAAAATAGTTTTACTTCATATAAATCTGCTATAATCCACCTATTTATTCCTTCCTTCCTCTCCTCAGGCCTCTGGAAACTGCTGATCTTTCAACTTGTTATAATTTTTACTTTCCCAAAATGACATGAATTGGGATTATGCTATATGTAGCATTTCACAGGGGCTTTTTTTTATTTGAAAATACATACTTAAGTTTCCTCCATTTTTTTATTCATTTTTTTTACTGGTAAATAATATTCCATTACTGGGATATACTAACTTTTTTTATTATTCATTCAGCTATTGAAGAATATCTTGGTTGCTCCCAGATTGTGAAATAATGAATAAATATATTATAAACAGTTGTGTGACAGTCTTTGCATGGACATAAGGTTCAACTCACTTGGGTAGTTGCCAAGGAGCACAATTATTGGATTATTAAAATGCAGTGTGTTGAGTTTTATTAGACACTGCCAAGCTGTCTTCCAAAATGCCAAGTTGGATCCCCACTAGGAATGACTGAGCATTCCTGGTGCTCCATATCTTCACTAGCATTTTGTGTTGCCAGTGATTTTAATTTGCAATTCCTTAATGATATATGATATTGGACAGATTTTCACTTGTTTATTTGCCATCTCTGAATCTTCTTTGGTAAGGTATCTGTATCCTTTCCCCATTTTTTAATTGGTTGTTTGCCATCTTGAATTTTATGAATTTTTTGCATAGTTGAGAAACCAGTTCCTTACCAGATATGTGTTTCATAAATATTTTTCTTTCACTCTTTGGTTTCTTTTTCTCTTAATGGTGTTTTTACAGAGATTTTTATTTTAATGAAGTTCAGCTCATACATATTTTCTTACATAGATTGTGTCTGTGATGTCCTATCAGAAAAGTCATTGCCAAATGCAAGGTCACCTAGATTTCTTCCTCCATTGCCTTCTAGGAGTTACACAGTTTTGCATTTTATACTTTGGTCTATGATCCATTTTGAGTCAGTGTCTAGATTTATTTTTTGAAATTTGTGGACATGATATCCTGTTATTCTAGCACCATTTGTTGAAAAGACTGTTCCTTTGGAATTCCCCTTGCTTCTTTATCAAAGATCAATTAACTTTATTTGTATGGGTCTGTTTCTAAGCTCTGTATTCTGCTTCATTGATCAATAGGTCTTTTAATCACACCATCTCAATTACTTTATAGGAAGTCCTGAAATTAGGTAACCTTTTAGTTGTTTTTCTTCAATATTGTGTGAATCTTCTGAATCCTTTCCAATTTCCTTTCAACTTAATACAGGTGAAAGCATTTAGGAGTCTTTATTTTCTCAGTCTTCCACTTCATTTTGGCATGACCCCAGGACACAGTGACATCTAGACATATGAGGGATTTCCATATTTTTCCACTTCCATCAATTTTCTTCCATATTTTGAAAGACTTTAATCCACCAAACTGCATTAATTTCACAGATTTAGTTCATCTGAGACATGTTCAATCAGATATTTTGGCCAGCACAAGATACTGTTAGTTATTACTGCCAATTTTGATACTTGCTGCCCCCTAAGCAAAGAGAAATATGCAAACCTGATGGCAAGTACAGTAGAATGCCAAATTAAGCTCAGCTGAAGCACTGAGACAAATTAGGAGGCATTAGACCAAATGCAGGTAACACCCGCCCCTCCCCCAAAATGGTATGAGATTCTTGAATGCCCATATTGGTACTGTAGATATAAAAAGATTAAAATAATGGAAATTAAGAAGGGACTTGTGAAGAGGACTGCTTTAAAGAGAGTTTTGCATTGATTCTCCTTGATGAGTGGGACCCCTTCTTACCCCAAGTATCCAGAGCTGCTTCATTAGGATTGCCACAAGAACCTGGAATGTGTTCCTTGCTATTGAGAGATTCTGGTCCAAGAACCTAGAGGAGAGTAGAGGGCTGTGATATCTGACAAGGAGCAAGATTTCTGGGGACAGATGTAGACCCTAGTGGGAATGACAGCCTGGGGTCACTGTACAGAGATCCTCAATCTGGTTCTGGCACTCAGGGAGTAGCAAGCAGAGGACACAGTAAATAACTGTGAACCTGGGAAGAGCATGGGAGGCAACTGTTTCAGCCAGTGGGCCACAGATCACAAGGCTTAGATCCTTGGGAGACAGACTCCCCTCAAGGGACTCCCCTGGCTCTCTAGAAGTGAAACCCATACAAAGAACTATAGCTCTGCTGAGCAGAGGACTATAGGTCAGAGTTCAGGTCGCTGAACTGGAGTTTGGGGGCAGGGCACTATAAAGGATGGAGCTGCACATGGAGATAGCTCTTGGCGGGGGCTGGACTAAGTGGGTAGGTTTCCTTGAGTCTTGGACCAAATCTTAAATTGCCCATCCAGGACGCTCCATCAGCTCCACCCAGCAGAGAATAGCCACTAGAAGACTGTAGGCAAAAGGAGATTCCGGACAGTGCAAAGATATAAAAAAATGCTAGGATTCTAACCAACTAGTAGGGAGAGACTTCTGTAAACAGGCATTCAATAGAGACATTGAAAAAAGATTTCAAAAAGAACATGTCTGAGGAGTCAGGCTGTTTTAGCCTTAAAATGGAGGTCAAAAACCTTTCAGTGAAGAGCTAAATAGTCAATATCAAAGGCTGTTCAGGCATAAAACAAAAGTACTTACATTAACTCTTACCTTGGCCTTCTGGTTTGTTTCAGATGGGCCATCCTGGGAGATGACACACTTTGGGCTCAGTATTCTCCAGCTGGAGATTTTTGGGAGTGAAGAATGACCTGCCCAAGGTGAGAGGCTTGGGAGGCTGGCAGGCAGGTGGCAGGGAGCAGGGGGTGGCCACCCAGCAATTTTTCAGCCCAGAGACCTATTGATCTTCTCTCAGAGGGCCTGACTATCTCAGGTGAGGCCTTGACTCTACAAAGAATCCACTGCACAGTGTAGTTCCAAAGGGAAGCAGGTGTGGGAGCAGAGAGGAGAACTGAGCAGAGGGAACAACCAGTTTGGTATCAGTGGCTCACAATATTGTCCCTCCCCAGTGGGGCCCACTGGTCACACAAAACTAGGCGACAGGCTTCACTGCACCCTGAGACTACAGGCACTGACCACTGACCTCAAGGAAAAGCTAATCTAGTTCCATCCCTAACACAGCCCCCAAACCAAGCTTCAGCAGGATCCAGTAAAATATTTAAAGAAAAAAATACATATATATTGTATATATGCATATATAATATATATTTCTTAAAATATATATATATTTGAAGAAATAATGGCTGGACATTCTTAAAACCTGATAGAAAATTTTAACCAGTAATCCCAAGAAATTCAATAAGCCTTAAACAGGAGTAAGGAAAAATCTTTTTCAACCCTATTGAAAAAGGCAAGGGAACTTAATTATTAGGGTAGAGGGATGTGTCCCTCAAGGGGACTGCTGCTAATAGTAGAAAGGACAGTGTCTCCAGGAAGGAGCAGAGTGGTCTCAATCCAGAGAACCCACTATAGCTCCTACTGGCAAAATGGTCACTGTAGAGTCTGACATCAGCTTGTAAATCAGAATGTCCCATCTTTTAGGATCTGTCCTGATCTCTCCTTAGAATTGTACGGTAGATCAGTGGCAAGATGCATGTTTAGCATACAGAGACCCTGGGTTCAACTCCCAGCAACAAAAGAAAAGGGGGCGGGGGAGAAAGCAGGTGGGCGAGGACTAGCAGGAGGGAGGAGGGAGAAGAAGAGGGGGGTCACCTTGACTCCCAGATCTCAGGCTTCTCCTGGTACTTTCCCCTGCTAGGAGGTGGGATGCGTTGGACTATCAAATCAGGTTTACAGGAGAAACTGGGAGGGAAGGGGGCAGAGACAAAAGAAAAAGGATTGCAGACAATAAGAGGTGGAATGGAAGCTTAAGTCTGCAACAAGGAAAGCCCTGCCCCCTCCTTCAGCATGCACACTAATTACTGCTCTACTTGTTTCTTAACATTTTCTCTTCCCGGGTCCGTTCCATTTACCACCGCACTCAGCTTTCCCACATTCTACGCAAACTTCTTAGAGCCCCGACTAATCTATCCATCCGCCCACAAAAAAGCCTGCCTCTCGGGCGTTTCCAGAGGATTTCACCCAGCATGTGACCTACGCTCTGGGCGCTGCGGGCCAGCTTCAAGGTATTTGATTGACAACCTGCCTCCTGAAGGCCACGGGCTGGGGGGTCTCCAGTCACGTGGGCAAGTGCGCTAGGCGCCCGGCCGATAGTCGAGTGCCACTAAAACCCCGGGGTAGTCCGAACCGTCGCCCAGCGCAGGAGGAAACCGGGCCCTCCACAGTCGGCAGACTTTCCAACGCCATGGGGGTGGCTGAAAGCACAAGTTAGCAGAGGCTCATTTCCCGAGAAAGGCACGCCCGGAAAAGTCCGCGCGTGGCCTCCAGGATCGCCTGAGGAAAACACCAACTGGGCCAAATCTCGCGCAGCCAAGGCCAGGGCAGAGCGGTGTGTTCCAAGTATCGCGAGACAACAGGGGTTTCCCGCGAAGGAGAAGGGCGCCTTTTTCTCTGACTGGGTGTTCGCAGAGAAGGTTGGGTCGCCCGCTGCTTTGAGGAACTAGCGCTTGGCATCGAGAGGCGACCGGTTTCCAGACAGCGTCCGCTGTGCCAGCCCAGCGGCCCGCGAGCAGCGTCGGGTCCCTAGTTCCAGGAATGGTTGAACGAGGGGAGGCCGCCATGATGACCCCAGCCTTGATGTCGGAGGAAGAGCCGCGCCTGCCGCGGGGCCTGGGAGGAGCGGAGGAAGAGGCTGGAGAAGGCTCGCACGTCCCGGGACAGAGTCCACGGAAATTTGCTACCCTAGACTTCAACATGGGCTTAAGAAAAAAGTAATATCCAAATTCTTGTTGCCCAAAATGGAGCTGCAGCAGTTAGAGGGACAGAGGAAGAAAAAGAAATGGGAGAGGAAAAAAAGAAATCTTTCAAAGTTACAAAGGGCAAAAATTCAGTTGGTGGAAGTGGACAGAATCCAGCCATGAAAAAGAAAAGAGGAAGAGAAGATGAATCATGTGATATTTCAGAGGTCATGTCAAAAGAGGGAAATCTGTATGGCTAAAAATAAAATAAAAAGGAGAATGAGGATCAAAGTTCCTCTTCTGCTCATCTCTGTGTGGAAGATCTTCAGAGTAATAAAGATGCATATCATTTAATTAAAGCTAGATTGTCTCAAACTGTTAGGCACAATGCTAAATTCTTTTTTGACCCATTTCAGAAGCATAATGGATAGCCAGTGCCCTTTGAACAAAGTATTTCACAGGAGGAATGATGCGATGGTACCAGTAGAAGGCATGCAATGGCTTAGGATGCTTTGGGAAAATGGAATTAATGGCACTTTAGCAGATGAAATGGAATTGGGACAGACCTTCAGTGCATTGCTACAATTACACTGATGATTCAGAGAGGAGTACCTGGACCTTTTCTTGTTTGTGGCCCTTGGTCTACACTTCTTAACTGGATGGCTGAATTCAAAAGGTTTACACCAGAAATTCTGACCATGTTATATCATGGAACCCAGCAAGAATGTCAAAAATTGGTAAGGAATATTCACAAAAGGAAAGGGACGCTGCAGATTCATCCTGTGGTAATTACATCATTTGACACAGCCATGGGAGACCCAAATGCATGACAGCATTGTTACTGGAAATATTTAATAGTAGATGAAGGACACAGGATTAAGAATATGAAATGGCGTCCAGTCAGGGAATTAAAACAGTTCAATGCTGATAACAAACTTCTTTTGACTGGTACTCCCTTACAGAACAATTCATCAAAACCTTGGTCATTGCTAAACTTGTTGCCAGATGTATTTGATGACTTGAAAAGCTTTGAGTTTTGGTTGACTTCACTTGTCTTTCCGAAACTGCTAAAGACAAAGAGAGAGAACAGAATGTATTGCATATGCTACACCAGATTCTCACCCCTTTCTTACTGAGAAAACCAAAATCTGATGTTGCTCTTGAATTTCCTCCTAAGTGAGAAGTAATTGTTTATGCACTGCTTTGGAAGAAACAATAAGTCTCTTACACAGCAATTGTGAGTTGTAGAATTGCAAACATGTTTGGAATCAGTGAGAAAGAAACAATTGAGCTAAGTCCTACTGGAAGACCAAAACAGCAAACCAGATAATTTTCGTAATGAACTGGAAAAAATGATCAAATAGAGCCAGAGGTGGACAGAGAAGGAACTGTGGTGGAAGTAAATATGCCTATAGAATCTGAAGTTTACCTGAAGCTGCAGAATATAATGATGCTACTTCATAAATGCTGTAATCATATCTAGACCCTGTTACACAAGAGTTTAAAATTGATGAAGAATTGGTAACAAATTCTAGGAAATTCTTCATTTTGGATCAAATGCTGCCCAAACTGGAAAAAAAAAAAGAAAGAGGTCACAGGGTGCTGCTTTTCTCACAAATGACAAGAATGTTGGATGTTTTGATGGATTACTGCCATCTTGGAAATTTCAACTTTAGCAGGCTTGATGGGTGCATGTCTTATTCTGAGAGAGAGGAAAGTATGCACAATTTCAACACACATCCAGATGTGTTTACCTTCTTAGTACGCGAGCTGGTGGTCTGTGCATTAATTTGACTGCATCAGATACAGTTATCATTTTTGATAGTGTTTGGAACCCTCAGTATGATCTTCAGGACAAGGATTGATGTCATAGAATTGATCAGACAAAGCCAGTTGTTGTATATCGCCTTGTTCTAGCAAATACTATTGATCAGAAAATTGTGGAAAGAGAAGCTGCTAAAAGAAAATTGGAAAAGCTGATCATCCACAAAAGTCATTTCAAAGGTGGTCAATCTGGATTAAATCAATCTAAGAATTTCTTAGATCCTAAGGAATTAAAGGAGTTATTAAAATTTAGAAATTATGACAGGGAAGTCAAAGGATCAAGAGATAAGATTATTAGTGATAAAGATCTTGAGTTGTTAGGTTGAAGTGATCTCATTGATCAAATGAAGGCATTGATTAAAGAGAAGACAGTGATATTCAAGATACTAAAAATTTCTGAAGAATCTAGTCCTGAATGTTTGTTTTAAATTGAAGTTAAAGAATGACTTTTAAAAGTTCTTGTTTACAGCTCATAATTTACTTACTGGTTTGGAAACTCAAATTGTCTACTATTTTTTCATCATATCATTTTACATAATGTAACTAGCACCATTGCATACTTACTGTATCATAATTTTCTGAGTCTTTCTAAGGAAAAAAATCGGATTTACAGTAGGCTTTAGGGCTTTTCACACTTCTGTATGTACACTGTTCACTTGGGGGTCTTGTTAAGCCACAGGTCTGGAGTGGACCCAGAGACTGTACTTCTAAGAAGCCCCTGTGTGAGGTCAATAAGGTTGCATCCACTTCTTGAATAGGGAGGGTTTGAATTAATATATCTATGCCTAAATATTTTAAATTACTGATTGAAGGCTGTGACCTAAATCAATCAGGCTTGCTAGAGTTCAAGTTTGACCTACAGGAGTTCCCTGCTGGCACTAGAGGGCTCTCTCCCACTAAGGAGTTTTATGAGAGTAATGAAGTAATGAAGACAAAAATAAGGTTTCTTTTGTGATTAAATTCCATGAACCTTTCTGAGTTTTCATATTATTTACACATCTAGAAGCACAGTTTCTCTTAGCTCTTTGAAAGAGTGAAAGCAGTTTGCATTCATCTTCTTCCCAGCATTCTGAGGGTTGATTTTATGTGTCAACTTGCCCAGGCCTCAGTATCCAGGTATATCTTCAAACTCATCAGGATCTTGGTGTGAAGGTATTTTTTAGATGAGGTGAACTTTGAAATCAGAGCACTTTAAGTAAAGCACATTAGCCTCCAAAGTAGGTAAACTCTATGCAATCAGTTGAAGGTCTTAAAGGAAAATAGATTGAAATTCCCTGAGGAGAAGGAACTTCTGCCTCCTGTCTTCAGACTACAGATACAAGACTGCATGAGCCACCTTCTTTAAATCTCTATGGAGGTTTTGTAGATATATATATATATACATATATATGTATATACATATATATATATCATATTTAAATACAAATACTTTATATCTTAAGGTTTGGGGAATATGTGCGTGTGTTTGTAGATAGAGAAATACAGATATGGAGATATATACATTGAAGATATATACATTGGTGTTAGTTTGTATGGTCACTGTATTAGCTCAGAATTCTCCAGAACACATGCTATTTGTTGTGTTTTTCTGGAGGATCCTAAATCTATAGTCTCCTTACAAGTTCCTGCCTCAGAAGTCCTCCAGCTCCTTCTCACTTCTGCTCTCAAGTCACAGTCTCTCCAAGTCCTTTTCTTATCACCATCATCTACATCAGTACCTTTGAAGACCTCTCCATAAATTACCCTGAAGAGTTCTCTATATGAATTTCATACCCTTTAGTGAACCACACTGAGTCTCTTTAACTGTTGGAGGAAACTCAGTGTCACACAACTCTGTCATAACATCCAGGACATTTGGTTGTATTAGTCAGCTTTCTACAGCTATGACAAATACCTGAGAAAATCAACTTAAAGGAAAGATTTATTTTGACTCATGGTTTCAGCGGTTTCAGTCCACGGTTGCTTGGCCCTGTTGCCTGGGGGCCTGTGGTGAGGTGAACCATCACAGTGGGGAGCATATAGCAGGGGACACTGCCTACTTCACGTGGCCAGGAAGCAGAGAGAAAAGGACAGAGGAGTTGGAGTCCCAGTATCCACAAGGCACACACCTATTGACCTAACTTCCCTCCACTAGGCCCCACCTTCTAAAGGTTCCATCACTTCCCAACACCAGCACCAGCAGCCAAGGACCAAGCCAGTAACACATGAGCCTTTGGGAGACATTTGAGATCCCAACTGCAGCACTGGTGTAGGTGGTACCTCTGTGCTCCTGCCCAGCACGTGCCAGGTATCACCCAGAAGGACTTGGCCTTCCCTGGCAGACTTCATCATGTTCTCTTTGGGGTGTTTAAGGTGTTAAGTGGATGCCAAGAAACCACACCCATATCTCTTTTACACAGGTCATTAGTGCTTCTTGCTTCCCCCTGTTACCACATTAAACCCTGTGAGTGTTTTATGGCTGTTATTATCTGATCCTTGCTCCATGTTATCTCAGGCACAAAATGTGGAGGCTTTCTCTAAAGTAAAACTACCTGGTTGGTATCTGTCTTTTGCTCTTCTGAATACTTACTCCTGGAATTACTTTATCAAAGAAAGAACTCTGTTACTCAGTTTGGTATCTGACAATGATTTGGCCAAAAGTTCCAATAAAATATTCACTGAATTAGAGTTGGCCTTATTCAAAGGCCTTATAAGTTATTTAATTCCTGCAGTGTAAGTCTTTAAAGAGCTTAAGGCATTTCACACATTTATTATGGTCAATACAGAATTTTAAACAAAAATTCACAATGTTCTGCTTAAACAGTAAGGAAAATTATAATATTTAAAAATCTATCCAAAGTAGAAGCCCTTAAACTGTTTTTCTGAAGGCAGAGCAGTCACTTATTCATGACCTCACTGGTATATACAAGTCAAGAGAATCTAAGCCTTTAACTGTTTTCTTGCTGACTTGATCATGTCACCTGGGTAGCACTCACACAAGGCCCCAAAGATAAGAAAGCCAGAAAAGCTTTTGTATAAATTTTTTTCTTCCATGATGACCACAACCTTAGTTTTGCCGACTCATGGATGGAATGAGCTGGAAGAGATCCTAGACCTATTTTGCAGAAGAGCAAACTGAGGCACAGAGGAGCGTGAGGTATAGATGCAGCCACCTATGTGCCCCACACCTCCTTTGCATCTCTGAGCCTCATCCAGCCCCTCTGTTTATGGAGAGGCGAGCTTGCCCCCAAACAGAATCATTTTGGTACAAATGTCCCTTATGAAGAACAGGAAGGGATGATTCGCCATGAATCGATCTCGAATGGGGAGCCTTTTCACAGCAATGCTGTCCCCAGAGGCTGCCGCTGCCTCAGTGCCCTCTTCGTTGACATCCACAAAGGACTTGTGGATGACTTTGGATAAATAGAGGCGTCTGTCTGGTGACATCCCAGAGAGATCAGCTTTGGCCTGGTTGAAGATGTCTGTCATCCCCAGCGATTTGAGCAGGGAGTTCAACTCATACTTGATTTCGAGTTTGAATCGGGGGATGTGTACTTCCACCTCTCTTTCCATCATGTTAGAAGAGCTGGTCCACTCCTGGAAGGTCCTGGCATTCAGCTGTTTTTCTATCTGAGAGACAAAGCACAGATGAGCCCACCTGAGCCAAACGCGCAGCCTTTCCATTAAATATGTTTTTTTAAAAAATAAATTCTCAATGGGAATGGTTCAATTTCATTCTTTCTTCTCTACCTTGAAAGCATGCTCATGTCCTGCCTCTCTGGAAATGGTCTTGCATTTAGCTTCACTTCCCTTTGCTATGGTCTACCTCTCGTCCATATTTCATCATTCAGCCTGTGTGCATCCTTGATCCCCTGGACATTTAGGCTTCACCTATGGTCCTCTCTGTATGGTTCCTGAAGTCATTGTGTGTCTGCTTCCTGCATGAGTTCAACCACTTCTTCTCAGTCTGCATATGGGAAATATTTAATCACACCCTTCTTTATGAACTTGGTTTTCATTTGACTTCTAAGAGGCCAGGTCCCCTTGTTCTTGTTCCACTCTGATAGTTTTCATCTCCTCCTGTCCTTCATTTTCTGTTTTGCTGCTTTTGAAACTGAACTCAGGTGCTCACTGACACCCTTAATGCCTATACCTACCATTTCACCTTCCACATCTGCTCAGGTTTCCCAAAGCAGACTCAGCAACCCTGACTTCTCATTCTCTATCAAAGTTTTAACATTTTCTGTTGATGCTCAGAATTTCAGAATGTCTTCCCTTGGGTACTTGAGACTCTCTAACCAGCCCTCCCACAGGGCCAAGTTACCAAGCTGTGTCACATCCCATCTTTCTAGTCAAGAGTTTAAAATTTTTTATCACCTCCTGCCATAATCACATAAAATCCTTTATAAAGTACAGGTAGTTTTTCTTCTGAAGTATCTTTTTTTTTCTTTTTCTGCCCTAATCCAAGTTACCATGACCTCGTGTCACAAACCCTCACACTTTCGGTGGGGGTGGAAGAACTGGGGATTGAACCCAGGAGTAATTAACCACTCAGCCTCATCTCCAGTACTTTTTTTAAATTTATTTTTATTTTGAGACAGGGTCTCACTAAGTTACTTAGGGTCTAACTAAGTTGCTGAGGCTGGCTTTGAACTTGTGATCTTCCTACCTCAGCCTCCCAAGCCACTGGGATTACAGGTGCGTGCCACCCCTGCCTGGGAAACCCTCACACTTCTAAGATATTTGTTCATGTTCTTTGCTTTGCCTGGAGCAGCACAGTCCCCTAACTTCACCTGTTCATCTTTGACTCATCTGGTGAGTCTCATATGGAGATCATCCTCTGGAAACCTTCTCTGAGCTCCCTGTTCTGATTTGTACCCTTTCTACTCCCACAGGACTTTCTGCAGAATCTAAACTGCTTCCACACTGCTATATGCCTCCAAATATCTTCCATCCCAGCTGACCTAAGGCCCTGGAGTCTGTTCCTTTCTGAACTGGCCACACCTATAAGTACACCTGTTTCCAGAGCCACGGTTGTGCTTTCCTCACTACAGTTCCCTCTGGACTTGTACCTGTCTCACTTCTTGGATTAAAAGCACACACCCCAGCCCATCTCTTTCAGGAACAGTCCCTGCCCTCTTCACCCACCTGGACCACACTGGTTTTACCTCAAGCCAACCCTCCCTGACTGACCATAAGATTCTGCAGGCTCCCAGAGATTCAACTGTCAGACAAAGGAACTGTCACTCTACAGGGAGAAGCTAATACCCCAGTTAGACTGGGGGAGGAAGTGTGGTCACTCCAAGACCCCTTGTACAGGGCACTTTTGGTTGCAACCATGAAGAGGGATTTGGACCCAAACTCCTGCCACCACTGTGACTTCTTCTTCAAGACTGTAGTGCTCATTTCCCCACAAGACAAGGAATGTTAAAAATGGTTAGTATTCTACAATTGAAAACACTGCCCCAGAGGGTAATATAGCTTAATCTGATTTCTGTTACCTAGGAACACCACCTATCATTTATTACTATAGAAAGATGTCTCCTAAGTGTCAAAGGATTGGCATGTGTATATTTGTACAGTATGACACTTTGCCCCCATGTACCTTTTTAATTAAGAACAGCTTGTCCTACCTGAGGATCAGGGTCATTGTGCCCCTCCTCTCACAGTTCTTGGGGTGATAGTACTGAGACCAGATCATGAATTGGTGACTGGCTGCAAAGCATCATGCGATACAGGGTATGTGCTGGAGGGGGTGTGTGTACATGCCCTCTTGCTCTAGCTGCAGGCTAGTGCTCTTGTATTTTACCTGTTCTAGATCAGCCGTGCCCACCGGAAGCAGAATGATCATGCTTAGTTTGTTGTCAGCATAGGGCAGCTCAAGGACCTGCATCTGTGGCTTATTGATGGAGGCCAACTTAAATGTTCCAGTTTGATACATCATTTCCACAATGACACTTTTATCCTAGTAAAAGAAAAGATTGTGATTAGACAGTACAGTTACATATGTGAATAAGTATGCAACTGATGTTATTGTGTACCATGAATATCTGCATTAACACTCCAAAGGCAGTGGTAGAATGTAAACTAACAAGTATATGCTTTTATTGCTTTTCTTTGCACAGTTTATTAATTTTTTTAATTTTAAAGGAAGTCATGGTTAGAGACTGAGTAGTTCTAATGCACATAGATGACTTGAGTCTACAAAAAAATCAACGCAGTTTCTTGCTAATATGGGAAAATGAAATCATAAGATCAATTTCTTTTTAATCCAATTACAGAGACTCTCTAGAAAAAAGTAGCACAAGTAATTTTATTGTGCCACTAGAGAAAGTAATCTCAGGATGTGCAAAGAATGCCTGGATAGAGCATGAGGAAAAGCGGAGGTGTTTTATCTTCCAGGGACTCTCAGTGTCTGAAGACTTGTTAGTCTGAAGACCCCCATGTGAAAGGTTACTGTCACTTAACAAGGAAAAAATAAAAGTTTATAGAAAACACAATGACAGGAACCCACAGGAACTTAGGCCCATATGTTCACTAAATCTTTCTAAATTGTCCTTAAATGATTATCACATTCTCCAAAATTGGCCATTAGTCTGAAAATGAAACACTTACCTCACTTAGCTGAAAGGGGGTTTTAACAGTCTCTCTTTCCTGAAATTTATTTTGCCATTGTCCTTTGAAATATATGGCACTCACCAGGACCATTACAGAGGAAGGGTCAATTGTGCCCTTTGCAAAGAGGTTTGTAATTTTTCCTTGTAGTAAAAGAAAAAAAGATAATTGTATTTGGATTTGAACTTACTGATAATAAAGTTGAATGGTCACAAGAAGTATGTATCTATTAGCTTATTGTACCCTTGACATGCCAGAAGAACTCTTTCATTAGTCAAAAGAAGTTTATTTTAATGAATACTGAAGGCTTTGCTATTTCTAATTAAAAGATAGCATCCACGGAGAAGCTAATACTTCAGTAATGTATCAATTTGTCCTATGTCTAGTTATATACAAGGTATTATCATACATTACTGCTTTTTTAGAAACTTCTTTAATAATTTATTGTGGCTTATTTTTACTATTTATCATCCTCTACATTTACCAGAACCTTACTACATGCAAACAGGTTAAGTATTTAAAAAGAATCAAACATTCTTAAAATGTGCTAGAATTAGTATATCACAAATATACGACATCCTTTGAAATAAATGCATATTTGAAAGTCAAGATCTTATAAAAAGATATCAGGAATTGCTTGCTTTGGAAACACACTGATCAAGATTGAACACGATGCCATCTTGGGGCATTTCAGTGCATTGCAATCTACCAAAGCTTTCTGGAATACAATCTGTCCTACACTATGAAACAGGCATATCTAGAACATAAGAATCTAAGGGATGAAGACTTTAAATTGCATTGAACCTTTGGGTCTAACACAATAACTAGCATGTGATAAAAATATCTAAATTTAAATGCTCAAAATGTATTTCTGAATGAATGGATTAATAGACATATGAATGCATGACAGCAGTAATATTCTAAATAAATCCACATTTAGCTCCCTAATGCATACCCATGGCAGAGAACCTTATCCACTGGTCCTTCATACTAAACAATTTTTTACTTATTTGCATGTGCCAAGCACTGTTCTAGACACTAGAACCAAACCAAGGCTATGACACTAAACTGAACTGAAAACTATCCCTACTGCCCTGAAATTATCATCCCAGTTGTGGTCTTTTTCTCAGACTCTTTCTCAACACAGGGTTCCTGAGCAGCCACTATCAGCAGATCAGAGTTGGCACGTGAGATAAATCACATTTTTGCACTAAGAAAATTAAAAGATTTGAAAAATGTATAAGCATTTCCGAGCTTAATAAAAAGAACTGGATAGCTACACATTTTAGTCTGGGCACCTATTATACTAAAGGTGAATAAAATCTGTGAGTCCATCAACAAAGAAGATATTGTTTAGAGCTCATCACTGTTAGGTGATGTAATGGGATACATACATGTTGGAAAGCATGGCCCTCTGCTCAGAGAAGTATTTATTTTATATTGCTTACATGACCTTCATAAGTGCAATTAGCTCTAACAGTTATCTGGTGTCATTGATTCTAATTTTAACTTATAATTCAGCAGATTCAGTTCCTTCTCCTATCAAGGAGTGTGATTGCCTAACTTTCAAGACTTCAGCAACTAATGGTACTGAGATGGTGGCATAACCACAGAGAGAGGGATTATTTCAACAGGTAATTCCAATACACACCTCTAGGGAGATAAACCCCAAGGACAAAAAGAACTGAAAAAATTTTATTGTACTGATTTTTATTTGTTTTAATTAGTGCCATCATTTTGAAACTGTGTGTATTATGGGATGAGGTGAGTGTGCAAAAATCTTAGTGACTTTATAAAATGGGATTTTTGACATGAGATAAGAGAAATGGGTGTACAAGGGGAATTTTTTTGCAGGGGGTGGTGATACTAGGGATTGAACTTGGGGGCACTCGACCACTGAACCATACCCCCAGCCCTATTTTGTACTTTATATTTAGAGAGGGGGTCTGATTGAGTTGCTTAGCACCTTGCTTTTGCAGAAGCTGGCTTTGAACTCTCAATCCTCCTGCCTCTGCCTCAGGACTGCTGGAATTACAGGCATGTACAAGAGGGATTTTTTTTTAAAGTAAAAATCCCATGAATTAAATTGGAGTAAGTAATATATGTAAGAGATGATGCTGTCATTTAAAGAAAAAATAAGTACTCCTTAGTTATGTCTACTTAGAAAGTCTGACCAAATCATTAGCAGTGAACACTCATACCCAGATTATGGTAAATATCACTTCCTATTAAAAGAATAACACTTGGAATAATAATTGACATGAGCTAAAATTCAACAAATTTCTCAAATATCTAAAAGCAATTTATCAAAGGAGGCACAAGACTGCAAGATAGAGAAACACAAAATGTTACCGAAAGAAATTAAAGAAACCCTAGGTACATAGGGTAAGAGTCATGGTCACAGCTTGGAGGGTGAATAAAGATGTCTTTTCTCCCCAACTCTATAGATTCAATGTGATTCCTATTCAAATCCCAAGGGGTATGGAGAACAGAAGATTACAAGCCAATTTTAAAATGCATATGGAAATTCAAAGGGTAGAGATTAGCAGAAGCAACCCTAGAAGAAGAGCTTCAGTGCTGAAGAACTTCCCCGTCCAGCCCTGAGGACTCATAAGGCTCCCACAATCGTGGCACCGTCATGAGAATAAGCATGTGGACAAATGGAACAGAATGGAGACCAGGAGCAAACTCACACGGCATCTAATTTGTGATGAAGCTTACAGTGTTGTGCAATTTCTTCTTAATAAATAGTGCTATGCTAATCAGATGTCTGAGTAGAGGGGAATGATTTTAAAAATGAAAATTAAAGGTAAATTAATTAAAAATTAAAGGTAGTCGAACTACAAAGTCTTCTGCAAGTTGATATATGAAAATATTTTCATGAACTAGGAGTAAGCAAAGTTTTTAACAATACCCTAGGGCACCAACTGTAAAGGAAAATATTGATACATTTTATTCCTTTGAAGTTAGGCATTCCATTCATCCAAAGCATCATTAGGAAAGACAGGTACAAAGAGCTGGAAGTCACTTGCAACATATGTATTCCGTATGTGTAAGGAACTCTTAACATTTTATAAGAAAAAAAGCGGACAGATCATCTTTGCATATTACAATAGCACTTCACAAAAGAGAATGTGAAGCAAACAAAAAAGTGTTTCCCCATATAATTCATAAGAGAAATGCAAATTAAAATAAATATAAGTGCAGTGGCTACAATTAGTATGATTGACAATGCTAAGTCTAGGCATGAATGAGTAACAAATAAAATTCTCATTTATTGCTTAGACATGTAAATTGATGCAACCACTTAAAAAAATGCTTGGCACTGACTCAAATCAAGTGTGTGCTTAGCTCAGAAACAGCAATCTCATTTCAAGGTGTGTACCTAATGGCACTGCATGCGTATGTGTACCAGAAGATATGTATCAAAATTTGCATAGGGGTGCTATTTAGACTTAACTCAAACTAAAAATATCCCATACGTTCATTAACAGTAGGATGGATAAATATATTTGGGATATTCAGAGAACAAAATCCACATTGATGAAAATGAACCAGGTATGCAGCATATTACCACAAGTTAAACATTGACTAAAAAAGCTAAACACATGCTTGTGGTCCCAACTGCATGAACTGTAAAAACAGGCAGAACTTTCTGTGTTGTAACAGAAATGGAGAAGTCAACATGGGAAGGAAGTAGGTTCTCGAAATTAAGATCCTCCTTTCTCAGCCTCCTGCACTGCTGAGATTATCAAGTATGTATATTTTTTAAAAAATCAATATTTCGGGAACATATTGACCAACTGCAGTGTATAAATGTTATTTGGATCCTGATTTGGACAAAAGTAGAAGCAACTGGGGAAATATGGAAACTCACCAAATATCTATTAATATTAAATGATTATTTTCAGTTTTGTAGATTTGATAAGAGTGTTGTCATTTTAAGTCTACATTTTTTTAGAGAAAAAAAATTGTATAAGTATAGAAAAACTGATGACTTCTTGGATTTGCTCCAAAATCATCTGAAAGAGGTGCCCGGAAAAAAGATGAGAACACAGAGCAGTAAGGATGCTCGCTAGTGATCAGGGATCAGCTGAGGGACATTGAGTTCATTATATATTCTCACTACCTTTGTATATCCTTATATCCTTTGTATATCCTTAAGTCTTTCCTTAACTAAATATTTTTCAATAAAAGAAATTAACACATCTCTGCATCAAATACTGTAATGTGCCAATGTTAAAAAGTAATGTTTAACAATATGTAGGGTTTTTTAAATTGCAAAAGGGAGACTTAATTTTAAATAAATAAACTGCAGAATTTAAAGCATTTCTCTAAAGTACAGGTGACTCACTTACAGCCACTCGGCATTGATCCTTCAGTACAGATGGTTGTATGGGGTCTATAAAATAATAGTCCCGTTGCCTCATTGCTGATATGCCTCTGTCAGGTTCTGGACTCACTCAGCTTCCCAGTTAGCATATTGACTCAGCAAGCTTATCAACACAGCACAGATAATGTCTGCAGACATGTACTTGATTCATCCTTACCATTAGTTTTATTTTCAACCCAAGCATTAATGGTTTTTCTCACTTCTTCTGTAGACTGCTCAAAATCAACAGTTTGTAGCCTGGCTTGGTACAGTTTCTCAGAACAGCTTAGATATTGCTATAAAAGAAAGCACAGCTAAACAACCCCCACACACACAAAAGACAAAGAAAACAAACACAGATCAAGACATTAAAAAATCCCCACTGAGATGAAAGCAGTTTGTGGATACAAGTTTGAAAGAAAGCAAAATCCATACGTGCTTGTTATTATTTTATTATTTATTTACTTATTTTCAGAGGCACTGGGGATTGAACTCAGGGGCACTCTTCTACTGAGCTACATCTCCAACCCTTACTTGTTTGTTTGTTTGTTTAGAGACAGGAGCTCACTAAGTTACCCAGGCTGGCCTCAAACTTGTGATCCTCCTGCCTCAGCCTTCTGGGTAGCTGAGATTACAGGCCTGTGCCACCATACCTGGCTGGTACTTATTTTTAATAAAACAAATACCCTTAATAAAATCCAAAGCCTTTCCCCAAAAAATGTTCAGAAATGTTTTGCTGTTGCTTCTGTCATATCATCAGCTTTGTATTTCTAAAAACATTCCAAACAAAATGACGTTGCATCTCACACTATCCCTCTTCTTTTCTCTTCAAAGCAAAGAAACAAAGAGTGATTTTGTGACTGCTGTCATGTTATAGACAAGAAAATCAATAACCAGAATGGTTAAGTGATTTCCTTGTTTGAGATATGCCAGAAGGCCTCTCAGAGTGTGTGTGTGTGAGAATTTCTTCACGAATCATCCTATATAAAATTAATAATAATAATAGCAATAATGATATCTGAGATTGACAATTGACATTTTTTTAAAATGTCTTTAAAAATATTGTAAGGTATTCACTATTGTGTTCACCTGTAACATATTATTCAAGGATCCAAACTCCGTATAAAGACACAAGCCTTCCCTTGACCGAATTCCCACTCCAAAACCCCTTCTATGTGGCATTCTGGAGCCATCGTTGACTGTGATGCATGGCCCCTGATTCCTACAACTAGGAACTTTCCACTACATCACTGCCAGGGCAGCAGTTAAATCTTCCTGGACCCAAATCAAATTGTCCATGATTTTATACTTGAGGTCCTGGGGTAATACCCCATAATCCAGCAGGCTCCAGTGCCCCACCATGAACTGAACAGGACACCTCAAGACTCTGCAGTTGTTGTGAAAGTGGCCGCCTGGGTGTAGTTTTTCATTGGCCTAACTAGACTCTCCCAATGCCTTAACCAAGTGCCACCAAGCTTAACTAAGGCAAAAACTGGGCCTCAAGATGATTCTTGTCCTAAGCTAAGTATAATTGTGACTGGAACATCCTTGAGTTACTCTCTATAGTCCATGAGATGGGAGTTTTTCCAGCCAGTATCCTGAAGTAATAGTCTATCTCATGACACAGTTCACAGCAATCTTCATGATACTAGTGAGAAGTGTTATAGTTTGGATATGGAATGGCCCACAAAGATTCATGTCTTGAAGCCTTTGTCTCAGTGCAGCAATGTTCAGAGGTGGGCTTTTGGAAAATGACTGGATCCTAAAGGCTCTAAGTTCATCAGTGAGTTAATCCATGAATGGATTCATAATTCAAATGGACTACTGGGAGGTGGTGAAAACTATAGGAGGTAGGATTTAGTTGAAGGGTCCTTGGGGGTTATGCCATTGGGGCATATCTCCCCTGCCCCCTATTTCTCTCTCTCTTTCCTTCCTGGGTGCCATGAGATGACCAGGTTTGCACTTCCATGCTCTTCTGCCATGATGCTTTGGCTCACCTCTGGTCCAGAAACAATGGAGCCAGCTAACCATGGAATGAAACCTCTGAGACTGTGAGCCAAAATAAACTGTTCCTCCTAAGTTGTTTCTCTCAGGTGCTTTTTCACAGTAACAAAATTCTGACTAACCCAAGGAGCACCTCACTTCAGGAACAGATAGAATCATTATCAGCCTAAATCAACATTGATCTGCTGTTACCTCTGGATCACTATTCTGGGGAGACAGAGAGGTGAGACAGAGCTTTCCAACTCAAAAGACAATGATTGTTAGTCCTCATCATATTAAGCATTCCTCATAAAACATTTCCTATATGCTTCTAGGGCGGTAGAAGGAAAAACCCCTGAACTGTCTGTAGTAACCAAGTGATCCACCCACCCCAAGATGCAATACTTCTGACTATCAGAAACTTGTCTCAACTAAGACACAGCCTGGGTTCTCAGGCTGAATAAGAACATAGACACTCAGGTTTCATCCCACTTCACCTAGCTGGCATTTAAGTAATGTCAAACAAAGCTACATCACTAACAATAGCATTTCACCTCAACCAGAGCAGTTAGATGTAACAATCAAAAACAAGAATAGTGACTTGGATAAGGTCAAATCTAGGTCTTGGCATTTAATTTCCTGTATCCTTTCCAATTTGACTTTTCAGCATTGTCTTCACAATCTAAAATTAGTGGCAATTTTATGACTCCATGTAAGGAGTACATGAGATAATGACTGTAATGTGCTAAGTAGAGTGATTGCCGTGGAGTGAACACTCAGTAAAACTACATATTGCATTGCTGTTGGGAAAGGGCATAAATAATACTCTAATTTTTGAGCAGGAAAAACAATTTAGTTTAATCCTCTCATTTTAAAGATGGTGACTTGTCCAGTCACCTGTCTAAACAGGAACAGAACTCCTGTCTCTTGGCTCCTAGTTCAACGTACTTTCAACAATCTCTTGATGCTCCACCATTAAGGGCCTTTGAAGAAGATGTGAGAAATGTGTTTAGTTTTTCTCCTGGTCCACAGGGATAATTCTCACCTATGTTGCTTTGTGCTTCATCCCTTCATTGGTTCTTGGACAGTTTTAGGGATTTTTGCAGCTAGTAAAGAATTTTTATGTGAAATGTTACACAACTCTAATGAGAGTTTTGGTAAAACCATTTCTCTGAAACTCTAAGTCAGCTCAAATTTGGTCTCTTAAAATTAAATGCCACATGCCTTTTTTTATCCTTCATGGATTTCATTGTATGAAATTCAGAGGGTGCCAGATGGGCTTACCTGATGGAATTCCATTGCCTTTGTCCCGTAGATTCTGTTGGCAATGCTGAGGGTGTAGTTAGTGCCTGGTTGATTGATTTGAGAGAGGAGGACTCCAAACTCTGAATGCAACCTTCCGGCTCGACTGCACTGATGTGAATAAACAGAATGATTTGTCAAGTCACCTGACACTGGAGAGTTATATAACACAGTACCCAGACAGCAAGGTGCTTGCCTCTGAAGAACAGAGCAGTGAATGCAAGTTCAAACCAGTTTTTCTTTTCTAAATTTCCTTTAGCACCATAGTCTCACACTCTGTGACTTTGGTTACAGATTGTGTGGACAAGCATAAGCACGAGTTGGCTCTAATGGTTTAATTCAAAAGTTGGAATTTCCATGAATAAAGAGATCTTAGTGGTGTGTTCAGAGAAATAATCCAAGTTTTGTCACTGCCCTTAAACTGTTACACTCATATTTCTTCTCTGCCACACTTTTTCTGAGGTCTCAGTTTTCTATGTGCTTCTTAATCAAACACTTTTGTCCTTTACTGGTCAGTTCCAACACACTTGTTTGTCCCTCAGTGGTGGAATTCTAACAAGCTTGTGGGTTTGATGATTTGAAAAGTGGCTAAGAACTCACTGACACTGCAGAATCTAGGCCGATGTTCCCTGAAGCAATGAATCCCAAGCTAGGGCTTGGTCTCCTGATGATAAGCCGGGTTCTTTGAAGCAAGTTTTCAGTCAATCTGTATGCATTTATGTGTATTCCCAAGCAGTGCCAAATAACTGCTTTCATGTGGGAGTCCAAGATAGCTTTGATGTCAAAATGGATACTCCCATTAGAAAGAACTAAGAACCATTGTCCCAAAGCATGTGGGTGGGACAACCTCAGAAACAGTCTGTATTTACATGCAAAGCATCAGGGTCCTTTCTCAGTTTCCTCAGTAGATGAAAAATTCTAACACTGCATAGATAAGGCTGGCAGACTCAACAAGAGGCACAGAACGGAAGCATGTGAGAAAGATGACTATAGTTAAATCTGAGGGACTTTGATTATTAGTAATAACAGTATTATTATTAATAGCAGTAATGTCATCACTGTTATTATCATTGTGTTAAATGGGCCGTAGTTATTGTCGGAAACAGTAAGGAGGAGACCAAGGGAGGCAGTTCTGGTCTCCACCCTGGACTAGCATCTCTCAGGGCTCTTCTGTTAAAGTGCACTTGACAGCTCAGCAATGACATCATCATACCTCAGCTGAGTCCTTGAACTCTGGTTTTAAGAATGCTGCCAAATGATTATAGTGAAGCACCTAGGAAAGGAAAAAGGGATCAATTAGTATCAAAAGTAAAAGAATTCACAAAAGCTGAGAGTTGCAGTTATTCTTTCATTTCAGAGCAAGGCTGATAGTGATAGCCAGTGTTTAAGAATGCTGTCTGAAGTCCTGCATTGTCTTTACATATGTTATTTAACTCTCCCAACAACTTTATGAATAGATACTACTGTCCCCATTTTGTGTTAGGGAAATTGAGGTCGAAAGGTCAAACAATTGCCCCAGACCACTGTACATCAGGCTCCAAGGACTGAACTCTTAGGCCCTCATCTCTTCTTCCCTCTCCTTCTCTTCTTGGTTCATTAACTAGGGTGGTGCCTGTCTGGGGCCAAGGAAAGCATTATGTTTTCCCAGCATAGACAATAGTAAGACAACAGGACAATAGTAAGATAAGTAAGTGTCTTAAGATTTATTAAGAGAGATTCTCCTAGGTGTTCTACAGCAGTCATATATATATGGAAATCACCATTATTAGCCTATGAAACCTGAAAGGTTACCTTTCTCTCCAAGTCTATTTTCCTATCTGTGAAATGGGGATAACAGTCCCTAACTCCTACACAGAGTTGTCGTGAAGAAATGTAGTAGTGAGTATTTTTTTTAAACTTACTAATTTCTAAGATGGCATTAAGTTTCACCAAATTAAGTTTAAACTTCTATAGGGAAAGAAAGGTACAATTGTACGTGTTCTCCATCACACTTAAATCACTGAAAGTAGGAACTCTTAGAGTGAACCACAGAGGTTTGTGATAACGCTTGTGTTGGCATACTAGGTTCCCCCGAAGCTCCTGTGTTAAGCAATGTAGGAATATTCAGAGGCAAAACGAGTTGAAGGAGCTGTTGACCTGGGTGGTAACTTAGGAAGCTAGGGTGTGACTGGAGGAAGTAGGTCAATGGGGGCATGCCTTTGGGGTTCATGTTTTGTTCCTGGTGCCACATTCTTTCTCTGCTTCTGGCTGCCCTGAGCTGAGCCACTTTCCTGTGCTAAGCTCTTCTGCCATGATGCTCTGCCTCACCTGAGGCCCAGAGCTGTGAGTAGGCTGATTATGGGCTGAACCTCTGAAACCATAAGCCCAAAATAAACATTTCCTCCTCTAAGTTGTTCTTGTCAGGTATTTTGGTCACAGTGACACAAGGCTGACTAAACACACTATAAGGAAGAGACTAGACATTGTGTGGACCACACCATTTGCATTACAATATCTTCTGTTACATAAGCCATCTTTCCTTTTTAAGAATGTGATCTGCCCAAGTGTGCTTTATTCATTCACAGGATGGCAGTTTTCTCTGCATAAAGATAGAAGTCATGTGGTGGAGCAGAGGGGACGGGGAGGGAGGGGACACATGGTCAGCTTGGGGCTCCAGGGAAACCTCCCATGCATTTCTTACCTTTTCTATTTGCTCTGCACTGTTCCCTCTGGCACCAAGGAGAAGCATGCTTAGCGCAGAGAGCAGACTCAGTGGAGAAAAGAAGACATTGTCTCCTACGTTGTTACTGCTCAGCTCCTTGAACACATCGAGACAGAATTCAACGTTGGCTGTGCCGAGGGAGCCCATTTTAACACCAGGCACTGCCTGAGAACAGGAAGGAGAAAGCAATCTCAGAACATCACTTGATGATATCCAGAGTTCAGTGTTTAAATGTCATGAATGTAGGCATCTGATCTCACGGCTTCAGTAAAGCCTGTACCTCCTATCACAGCTTCTGAAAAATTAGCAAATGCTAGAAGGAGGAATTTGCCCAAATTCCAGGGTGAGGTGTTTTGTAAAGCATGGAAATCAAGTACAAAAAGATCCAATTCCCTATGCTCTTTTGCTCCAGAACAATTATACATCATTTTTTTCTTTTTTCTTTTTTTAAAGTGAAAAGACATGTTCAGGTGTGATGAATGGAAACAGAGCTCTTGCAGGGACAAGAGGACACCATGGAGGGATGGCCCCACAGACCATTCTTCAGCGTACATATGAGAAACTGAGATAGCTTTGAACCATGGGCCGGAGGATAGTAGGTCTACTCATGAGCATCTAAAACAGGTGACACCATAAGAAGGTGGTCACAGCCCAGTCCTGGGCTTATGACCACGTCAGTAGCAACTGAGGAATGAAGAGGAATGCTGAGATAGAAGAGATGACCTGGCCCACAAGTTATCTTAGGAAACAAGCATGCTGGGAAGGACAAGTTCATTCCATTCACTGCACAAACTCTAACCAAGCTGATTGCAGGGAGTTACAGAAACAACCCTGATGGAGAATCATCCCTCCCTGTCCTCCACAGGCTTGGTTCCTGTTGCCATCGGACACTTCCTGGCCCTGATTTCCCGCTGACTGTCTCTCCTGGCTCCACTCCGCCTCCTCTGTCTCCCGCAGGACCTCCTTCCACTTTCAGAATTCATCAGGCTTCAGATCTTGGGCCTCTCCTGCAGGGCTCAGCCCCCAGCTGACCTGGTCCAGCCTCGGGCCTTGAGTGCTGCTGACCACTCTGAGCTCCTGCATTTACACTGCCCCCTGCACACAGCCACAGGCTCGACCTCTCCACTGGTCAGCTGATAGGGCTCTCAAACATACCATGTGGGAGTGAACGCCCCCTCCCCAGCCTTCTCCTCTGTAAATAGCACCCTGGCTTCTCAACTTGTTCAGGCCAAAAAGCTTGGGATCGCCCTTTGTGTTCTCTCATTGTTATTCACATTCAATCTATGAAAACATCCTGTTCTCTAGCTTCAAAATATTTACCATCTCCACACTTCTCACACTCTCTAGTTACCACCCTGGTCAAAGTTACCTTCCTCTCTCTCCTGGAGGATTGAAATACTCACTCAGCTGCCTATGTCAGTCTTTACCCGTCTTCATGGCATGTTCTAGAGAAGCTAGTGTGATACTTTTTAATGATCAGTTATGTTCTCCCCGACTCAAAGACTCTAGTGTTTTCCCCCTCTCAAGAAAGAAATCAAAATCCTTACCATGATAAGCAAGGCTGCCTGGGCTGGCCCAGCTCCCGCTCAGACCTCATCCCCTACCACTCTCCCACCAGCTTACTCTGCTTGAGCCATGTCACCTCCTTCCATTCCTTCAGAGTGACAAGTGTGTCTACCTCGGGGCCTTTGCACATCCTCTTATAGGTCACTTCTCCCAAAGATGTCCAAACAGCTCCCTCCACCAAAGAGTTTGTCTTCCTCTTCTCATTAATAAGTCTCCCTAACCTTTCCATTTGAAAAGAGCCCACACCCCTCAGTCACAGCACCTTGGTTTATTTTTCTCCCTAGGACATGTCACCAACAGACTGATTGACTATGCATGCATTCACTGTTGGATCCCCTCCCTCTAGGGTGTCACCTCCATTACAGCAAGGGCTCTGTTTTGCCCTTTGGTTTGTTCCAGCACCTAGACCAGCCCTGGCCACAGAGTAGCCATGAACAAGCACCTGTGAAAGAAGTGCAGGAGGGAATTTCAGTCCACTGAGAGCTAGGACACACAGTGTGCAGGGATATCATGGAAGCACAGGGCGGGTGTGCAAAGCCAGCCTGAGAGGTACAGTGGACCTCCTGGAGCAGGAGAGCTCCCTGCTGCCTCTTGAAGAATGAAGTAAGAGTCACCCAGGTGCATGCGTGTAAGAAGAGTTCCCACAGGAGGAATGGCATGAGCAGAGAGGCAGACGCGTCACAGAACTGTCATGTCACAAAACTATGAAACAGGAAGTCACAATGGTGGCTGGAGGCAGGGCGGACTGAGTCCTTGGAAGCTTTATGAGCCTCAGAAAATCCCAGACAACTCACAATGGGGCTGGGCCCCCATGCCAGCTAGGTAGGAGTTCAGACCATCCCGTGATGCTCTCTCCTCCCCTTCCTCTCTGACTTCTGCACGGACTTCCTGGGGTTCTCTTCTCTGGGCTCTCCCCACCTCCCACCCTCAGGTTGCTCTGCAGGTCACTAGACTTCTCTCCCATGCTCCCCTCCTTCCATAGACCTTTTCTCTTTCTAGGTACCTTCATATCCTCCCAGAAAGCACTTTTCTAAACTGTGGATCGCCTACTCTTCAGCCCTCCCCTCCCATTCCCTCCTTCTGTGCTCAGAGAACCTGCCTTGCTTTGCTTCAGATCCATGGAGTCACAGCCTCAGAGAAGGCTCCAGCCTCCTCAGCCTGGGAGCAAGCCTTGGGTGCTTAACCCAACTGAGATGAGTCTGCATCCCAGGTTTGTGACTGACTTAGACTCAGAAGGGGCTGTGAGTTTTGCCAATAAAAACAATTGCAACAGTTGCTGGAGAGCTTCTGGAAAAGCCTTCTCTCTGATAAGAGGAGAGCCACAGGAGGAAACCAGCTTTTGCATTCTCCTCAGAGTCGTGTCATCTACATGTAACTACCATTGTTGCAGCAGTTTGGTGACCTTGAGGCAGCCAGCAAAAAGGACAACCAGCATCTCAGAGAGAAAACATGGAAAGACCTTCATCCTCAATGACATACCATCTAGGATGATTAGGAACCTGGCGCTGCCCTACCTGGACTTTTTGTCACAAATTTTCCTCTTTTCTTTTTCTCTCTCTCTCTCTTTTTTTCAGTGCTAGGGATAGAACACAGGGCCTTGTGCATGCAAGGCAAGCCACTCTACCAACTGAGCCATATCTCCAGCCCCTCACTTTTAAAGAAGCCATTTTAGTTGAGGATCTTGTCATTTGCAGTTAAAGCATCCGAACTCACCTTCAGAATTTCCTTTTATAGCCTTTCACTATGGCCAGTGAGTCCCCACCCCCCATTCACACTTTCCTACTCAGCTATATATTTTCTCTTATTTAGTCCCCTAGGAACCTGAGAATATGTCACTCTTTTACCTTTGACCTTCTGGGTTACAGCTTGCCCTCTTTTAGAACCTGAGTCAAGATCTACATTCCCCATGACATTATGACAAATGACTGGTGTTCGCCCCTACCTGTGCCCATTTATTCCCGGTACTAACTTGTCTCTGGCCAGTGCATATCTGAGCTGAGTTCACAGAAGGTGTGTTCTCTGGAATGTGAACTTGAAACTGATTCAGGCATTTGTGGCATGCTTCTTATCAAAACAGTGCTACTATGCCCTGATTGTCAAACAGAGCTCACAGAACCCAGCCAACCCAGCATGGAGCCTGGGAGAGGAAGGAGAGAACAGTGGCACTCACTGTTAGGCAGAGGAGGACCGAAAGTCAATGTGTCACTTTTGGACTTCCAAAATAATGACCCATGGCATTTATAAGGTATAAATGATGCTCACACATCCCTGTAATCAACACTGGTTGCCCTAATATTATCACTAAGGAGTGGATATTGTGCATTCCAGTTGTCAGACTACCAAGCAGGGTATAATAGGGCCCGGTGGTTATGCTAGACCAAGCCTGGATTATGCTTTCCTTTGCTCTTGATGTTTTGGATTTTTTTTTTAAGGTGTAACAGAGGACTTTGATCATCTTATTTCACTAAAATACAATCCTATGCTTTTAGCAGGACGCTGTCTTTCAAGTTAATTTCAATACGGCTCTCTGTAACATGTATAATGATAACAGTGTCCTCGACTTTGTTTAATGACTTCAATAATGAACGTTTGCCCAATCATGAAAACTGTCCAAGCCGGACACTCATATATTACATTCTACGTCTTAGTGAATGGAGTTAGCTAGTGGAATCAGGTTCTGGAAGGTATGTTCAGGTGTACAAGTAAAGGCAAACTTTTTTCCTTCAATTTATGTCATAGCATAATTATAAAAAAGTCTGTCCACTGCTGTCATTGAAGCTACAGTTACTGAAGACAAGACTTTGGAATATGCTACCAGACCACTTACTGTCTGCCCAGGGCTTTTATTAGTCTGCCTGCTGTCTCCCTTATTTTATAACTGCAAGTGCAGAAGGCTGAAGTGATCTCGCTCCTCTCTCCTGTCACAAGTCACCATTGGACCACAAAGGCCACCTTTGATTATTGCCTTGGGCCTATTTGATTCTTTCCCCTCCACCCACAGAGACAATGCTTTTGTTTAAAGCATATCTTTTATTGTATGTGTTCTTACAAAATAGCAATTTCCTTAATTTATACACTTTTTAATTTTCATAAATGAGCTTCTGTGAAATGGTTTCTCAGTACTGTATGTTTTAAGATGCGTCCACGTGACCTGGAATCATAATCTGTGACTGCTAACTGCTGCCTTCCTGTGCTTCCTGCACATTTTTCTCTGTTCTCTCTGCAGCACAGACACCTGAATGGCCTCTTGCTTTGCATCACCACAAACAGTACTGTGATGAACACCCTCATACACACCCGCTTACACATCGGTTCAAGAATTTCTTGGTAAAGGAAACCACTGAATCACTAAGCTCATGATGGGCCCCGCACTATACCTGCCCCATTCTCAGTCTTAAGTCTCATGGGGCAGGCCATGATCTGCAGTTGTGCATAGAGACAGGGAGGGCTTGGGAGGTCATATGCTGTCAATCAAGGAGTGAGGATCTGAACAGGGTCCATCTCTTCTCAAACCTATGCTTCTCCCGCTTGCTGCCATATGCCAGTAAGATAAGCTGTTATTTGAGATAAAATGATGATTTAATTGCACTATGTTTTTACTCCTTTGTATTAATGACAGTGCCTTATCAGAAAAATTAAGAAATTTTGTGTATGACATAGGCCCTAATAGGCTAACTTGACAGTTAAAGAATATATTATTATTTTCCTTACTTCATAATTTCACAACTCTTCAAGAGTTCAGCTCACAGTACAAAAAAGAAAAGATTTTAGGTTCTAGCTTTTCTAAACAAAATACTGGAAATACATCAAGAGATTGAGTCTGTGAACTATGTTACTTGGCAGGCCTATTGGCTGCACGGAGTTTTTCCTGTCTTCCATGCAGCAGTGAGGATGTCTAGGGCCCCTATTCATTTTCAAAAATTAACCTTTCTAGCAGCAGAAACCTTTCCCAGCAGAATCAGTCTTATATTCAACTGAGTTTATGAAGCAGACTTTATTGTCTTCACATGGACCAAGAAATGGGTCCATGAATTTACAGATTTGGACTCATTGGACACCTGGTCTTCCTCACTGGACTGACCATTCCCCGAGGCAGGGAAAACATTCCTGTGAAATGATGAGTGTTTTCACACTCATCCAAGAATCTATATAAATTAGAGAAATCAACATTCTGAATATTTCACAACTTCTAGTCAACTTCATGGAAGAGGAACCCCCACTAGACAAATCCCAAGGTACCTGAAATTGTATCATAGATGAACATACCCCTGAGAAGGTCCCACTCAGGTGGTGAGAAAGCTGGGGGTGTCCAGGAAGTAGATCAGTGAATTATAGAAAACTCCTTTGCACCTTTCTGTCTACTTTTGGGGGTAAAAAAATTCTCTGCCAATGAAATAGAGTGTGACCTCAGGAAACTGCTACAGGAGAGAGGGAGAGGAAAAGGAAGGTCCCTCTTCCGGGGACATTTCTGGAAGAGACACCACTCTATAGGAAATGTGAGGAAGGGAAAATATCTCATAAGGTGCTACCGACACTAAGGGACTGCATGGGAACAGAGAGTCTAGGTTAGTTTTAGGGGAGAAACATCTCCCAAGATTGCTAAGACTCCACCTTCGTATAACCTAGAATGCAGGCTCTTGTGACAGTTTTTCTCATGCCTACCCTCTCCCAGAAATCAGAGCTATTCCTTTGCCCTCACTCTCTGTCCTTCAAACTTTGTAAATGTTTGCTTATTCTTAGAAATAGTAGAAATATCCAAATGCACACTGCATCACACAAACATAAACCCTGAGGCTTTACACCCATGTGCAAGAATACACATATTCTTTAAGAGATTAATTTTATAGCCGTAAGAAAAAATCCCAGAGCAATCAAAATAAAGAAATTCTTCCTAACACATGGTGATTAATAAAGCCAGCTGAGTAGAGAGGAGACCTTCCAAAGAACTGTCAGAGGCTTCATCATCTGGGACACAGCCATGCATGACTAGCTCTTTTTCAAACCGAGATTATTAGTAACTAAACATCCACAGACTTCCATTTTACTAAACAAACCAGAGACTCGAAATCAGATGAGCTTGCCTCAAACATTTTAAAATACACATGATATTCCAACATGTTCATGGATTCCTCAAGGAATCCACAAAAGTCACCTTTACTAAACTAGTTATCGTCCCCCTCATTTGGCTCACCTCTCAAAAGGCCTTACTTTTGTTTGTTCCCCTTTCACAACAAGCTCAACCAAGATGAAGTACAGAAAGACCTCTTTACCTTGGCTGCTCTCTGATGGTGAAGTGGTCAGCTTGGCAGGTTGGACCGGAGCTGCGTCCCTCAAGGAAATGCAAGCCTTCACTTTTTTGCCCCTCCCTTTCCATTTGTGTCCTGAGTGATTCAACTCCCCACCTGCTGGGCACAAAGCCCAGCCCTAAGAAGGAAGGGCTTGTAAAGGGCCTAAGAGCAGCTGTGAGAGGCTCTGGGATGGCCAGGGCTCTCAGAGAAGCTCCAAGTTCTCACCCTCTTTCTGCTTTACTAATAGGGAAACATTGACAAACCCAGGCCTGATGCAAGAAAAGTGGGCTGTCTTTCTAAAGAGAATCACATCAGCACGCCACTTTGGCAGGGCCATACTCAAAATTCCAGGGATTGCCATGACACAAAGCTACTCAACAGAAAAGATTCCAGTTGTGACCCATGCTTCCCAGCCTGAGGCACATTGATCCCAAGATCTTCTGGGCTTTTCTGCATGGAGCCTGTTTTTCTGTGGCACTTTGGCAATGTACTGGCAGGTAAATCCTGTCCCATAAAAAGAACATAAGAGTGTGTTCAACCAGAAGTTATTCTGTGGTTTCCATTTAAATGCTTGGCAGGAAGAACAAGTCTCCACTACCCACAATGCGCTCGAAAGCTGAGACATAATTCACAACTAGGGGAGAAAAACTACAGATGACAGGTGGGGTGAGAGCTGGGGTGAGAGACAGGTGAGACCTGGAGATGGGAACTCCTTGGGGTGCACAACAGCCAGGAGCAGCACCAGAAATAAAGCCCCGCTTCCCATGGGCCAGTCTGTCCAGGTAACACGCAGCCCAGCTTACCTAGGACACCACCGCCAGCCTTAAGCTCTAAACTGCCTTAAGGCAGACAGTACTATTTGTGATGGGAGAATGTCCTTTATGGCACAGATTTTCTCTTCTTTCTCACCATGGAGTATGTCTTCCTTCAATCAAAACTAAACCATTCTATCAAACACAAGAACCAGAAACTTTGATCTAAAATTATGGTCCTAAGACCCATTGGTCCACTAGGTTCTCATAGAAATAATTGTGCATAAGCAACCACATGGAATTAAAAGGGGTCCATTATTTTCTAGTCCCTGTGTGCTCACAAGAAGTAGTTTTGGACCTGAGCCAATTCCCCAATCCCACTGGGGGCCGCCATGTTTGGGTTTGTATCCATTGTTGACAACTGATCTTCTGCTTCCTGATTCTGTTTTCATCTTCTTGAAATCCCTTAAGAAGAGAAATAAATTTCTTAAATTTCTTGCTACATAAATATCAGGCTCATTAAAGAAACTCTTTGTGTCCTTGATCTAGATCATGTGTCTATTGTTCTCCCTCCTGGAGAGACACTTATTTCTGATTTTTCTTTCCATGTGGAAGGATGTACATTGGCATAGCACTCTTGCCTCTGTTTACCTTCTCATTCACTCCTCCTCCCCTAAGGTCCTAACCTGGGTTCCTTGGAAGAAGAGTCATAGACAGTCTTACATTCGTGTCGTGTATTTCAGACATGATCATATGGAATAGAAGTCAGAGAGAAAGAGGTGGAACAGGGAGAGAGGGAAGGCTACTGCCATGATTGTTATCAAGTTAGCCAGTGGTACTGGATCCCTCAGACCTTCCAAGGAACCTTGCAAAATGTATCTGAGATTCCCACTCAGGGGGGAAGTAGGGAAAGCAGTTCTCTATTGGCTTTCAACCCCATTGGTCACGGAGGGCTCCGCAGGTGCTAACATGGGCTGGAGCCACATTTTATTAGTAATTAGGGTGAGAATGATACACTCACAAGGGTATTTTTCTGTAGCTTGTAAAATTGTCACCTCTCAGGCTTCCCAGATCCCTGGAATGTGATCTCCACAACCAACCGCCATTTTTTGCAAAAGTTTCATCATTTTATGACAGGACATTAAAAACAAAAAGGACTTCTTCAATGAGACACTTCAACTTTTACTTTCCCATGCAGAAGGCAATTCTTTCAAAATAAGTCATGTGGTGTGAAAATAAGAGTTTTTTAAACACCTAGAGCACTTTCCATTCAGTCAAACTAGTTCTTGACAAAGAACTATATATGCAAAAAGAAAAAAGAAAGAAAGAAAAAGAAAATGTGTAAGGCACATATTCAAGAAAAATAATCAACAAAGCCATTGTTGTATTTTCCAGAATGGAGAGAGAGAGGCCTTCAGTTATAATGGGCCCTTCTATGTCCCTGAAGGGTGGATGCTTCAAGTCTCACATGGGTCTACTTACTTCATCTCTGCACAGGGAAATTTTTCTCAGGGATGTCAAGAAGAAACCCTTACTGAAAGATAAACTAAGCGAGAACTGGCTTGTAAAAATATGCTGTAAAGTTCATCAATAAACACTATTAAGAATGCAAGCCACAGACGGGAAAGAATGTTCACAATGCAGATTGAAAATGGTGTTTGTGTACAGAATCCACAAAGAACTGCAACTCAACAGTTACAGGTAAACAAATAACCAAATATGTTGTACCAGCACTTCACTGAAGAATATGTGAATGGCCAGCAATCCCACAGAGGGCTCAGTACTGTTAGTCATCAGAGTACTGTGAACTAAAACCACAGGGACACCACATCACACCCATGAGAATAAGCAAATGACCAAGGGACCACCCCAAACTGACAGCAGTGGGGAGCAACCAGAACTCTCCCACAGTGCCCCATCCTTTGGATAGCTAGTGGGTTCTAGAAATACCTCCAAAGTAGTCCTCCAAGACAATTCAAAGTATGCCCACTACAAGCCTTTTATGAGAACATCGGTAGAACTCCAAACATAAGATTCACACACTGGGTTCCCACCAAGAGGAAAACCATGAAGAAACCATGTTGCACCATGTGGTGAAGCACTATGCAGCCTCAGAAAAGGACAGACACTGACACACAGGACTGATGAAGCTCAAAAGCATCACACTGAGTTACAAAAAAGGCACAAACTTTATAGCAAAACTATTATATAATAACAAAATTCATGATTAGTTATCTTGGCAGAGGGTTGACTAAGAAAGGGTGAAATGGAACTTTCTGGAATGACAGAAATGCCTCATTTCTTGATAGGAGCATGCTTACATAAGTCTAGAATGAGCTAACGGGTTTGAGCATTTCACTACATGTGAATTATACATCAATAATAGTGTTCTATTTTAAATTAAACTTGTTAAAAAATATTTTTAGTTGTATATGGGCACAACACCTTTATTTAATTTATTTTTATGTGGTGCTAAGGATTAAATCCAGTGCCTCACACATGCCAGGCAAGTGCTCTACCACTGAGCCACAACCCCTGCTCTTAAGTTAAACTTTTTATTTTGAAACAATTATGGATTCACACATAGGCATTTATAAGAAATAATACAGTGATCCTGTGCATTTCTCAAGGGCAGCATTTCATAATTATAGTACAACTCTCAACCAGGATATTGACATTAATAAAGTCAAGATAGAAGATATTTCCTCTTCCACCCTCCCATAGCCACTCCCACTCCACCCTATGTTCTTACAGCCTGGCATCCACTAATCTGGTTTCCATTCTTATAATTTTGTCATTTCAATAATGTCAAATAAATGGAGTTGTGCAGTTTGTAACCTTCGGGGTTTGGCTTCTTTTTCCCTCACCACAATTTTCTGGAGATCCTCCCAGGTTGCTGTATATATCCATGCATTCCTTTTGATGTCTGAGTGGTATCTCATGGTAGGAGACAACACAGTATGTTTAACCATTTTCTGGTTGAACAGTATCTGGGTTGTCTACACTTTGCAGGTCTTATAAATGAAGATGGGTCATATGGTAATTGAATATTTTTAAGAAACTGCCAAATCCTTTCCCAAGAATACCTGTACCATTTTGTATTCCAACAACAATGAGTGAGTAATAAAGTTCACACCCTGGACAACATTTGGACCTGGCACTACACTTAAATTTTTGCCATTTTGATAGGTGTGTAGGGATATCTAACTGTAGTTTTAGTTGGAATTCCCTAATAGATGATGGAATTTTCTCTTGTGGTTATTTGCTGTTTTTCACATCTTCTTTGCTGAAATGCCTCTTCATGACTTACTAACCATTTGCTAATTGAATTGTTTCATGATGTTGAGATTTGAGACTTTCAATATTCTTATAATTTGTCCTTTGTTGGAAAAACCAATAGTTTTATCTTCTGCACAAAGTCTTCTTACAGAGGAAAGGGTTTTACTCTTGATGAGGTCCAATTTATCAATCTTTTCTTCTACAACTCTTGTTTTTGGTGTCAGGTCTAAGAATTCTTTGTCTAACCCTAGATCCCAAAGATCTTATCCTATCTTTTTGTTTATGAAGTTTTATAGTTTTATATTTGCACCTCAGTCTGTGATTCATTTTGAGTTAATTGTGAATATGGTATGAAATTTAGATCCAGTTTTCACTGCTACTGTTTGTTTTTGCACTGAGTTTTAGGGAAGACTGTTTTCTGGTTTTCCTGTAGATTCCAATTTCTCCAGCCCCCTGTGTTGAAAAGGTCATCCTTCTTCCATGAGTTGCTTTTGCACCTTGTCACAAATCTCCTGAGCATATTGCTGTGACTCTAATTCTGCCCCTTCCACTCTGCTTCATTCTGCCACTACCACAATCTTGACTATATCTATAAATAAGTCTTGAAATTGAGTTGACCAATCTTTTCTACTTTATTCTTCCTTTTCAAAATAATTATTTTAAAAACACTTTCAGGTGGTGTTAAGCTTAGAGTTGTTTTTAGAATATTGTAATAATAATTTGGGAGCAGAATTTACAAACCAAGAGAAAGTCACCAAGTCTTGGTGGCCCAGACACTGTCAAGGAGTTTTCTGGACTTTACAACACTCCCTCTGCCCACACTGAAAACGACTTCCAATATATTTTGTAGGACTTTTCAGCACCACAGCAATAAATAGAAGTAAGTTCCTGTGGTTTTATAATAGTTTCATGCATATAAATTACTTTTCTGACCTGGTGGCCTCTTATATTGGTGGTCCCCAATGATCCTCTCAATATTCACACCTTGTGTAGTCTCCTGCCCAGTTGATTGGTTTAAGTATTAGAATATGTCAAAAATGACATTTTATTAATATGCAGAAGTTCATTGCTTTCTTATATACTCAAAAATGAACAAATGGAATTTGAAATTTAAAGCATATCACTCTGTGAGCACAAAAATCCATGTAAATCAAACAAAATATGTAAAGGACCTAGACAAGGAAAACTGAAAAATTGTGATGAAATGGCTCAAAGAAAGATCAAAATAAATGGAGGGATATTTCATGTTCATAGTTAAAAACACTCAATTGCATTCTAATGTTTGTTCTGTCCAAATTGATCTATAGATTCAATACATTCACAATCAAAATTCTGGAAAATTTCTTTGTGTATATCTGCAACCTGATTCTAAAATTTGTACGGAAAAGCAAAAGACTCAAAATAACCAGTAAAATATTAAAGGAAAATATCAGTCTTTTTGGTAGACAACTGATATCACCCAACTTTAAGCTTTACCCTACAGCTGTCGGCAAGACAATATATTAGTGGTGAAAGAAAGGGCAAGTGAACTGATGGGGTAGAATGAAGAGCCCCGAAAGACCTGCAAATACTGTCCATGATCTTTGACAAAGGAACCTTCATCAAAGGTAAGCTCAACAGAGAAAGGATACTCTTAACAAAGATGCTGTAATAACTGGAAAACCACATACCAAAAAATAATCATTCTATTCAATAACCCGACACATTGCATAAAAATTAACTCAAAATTAACCACAGATTTTAATGAAAGTTGTAAAACTTCTAGAAGACACCGTAAGAGAATAATCTAGGCAACTTCTGGTTTTCATGATGTTGGGTTTTAGACCCAACACCAAAAGCATAACCCAAGAAAGAAAAAAAAAATGATGGTAGGCTTAATTAAAACCAGAAACTTCAGTGCTGCAAAAGCAACTGTTAAGAAAACAAACAGACAATCCCACAGACAGGGAAAAAAATATTTGCAAAACACTCATCTAATCTATATTAAGGACTTGTAGCCAACATATACAAAGAGCTCTTAAAACTCAATAATAAAAAAAACAAACAACTCAATTAAAAAGTGGGCAAAATGTCTGAACACTCCACCAAAGAAAATATGTAAATGGCACATAAGCACATTAAAAGATACTTAGCATCATACATCACTAGGGAATTGTAAATTAAGATAATGATAAGATACCTGTCTAGTAGAATGGCTAAAATTCAAAGCACTGACAGCATCAAATTCCTGCTCAGGATATGAAGCAACAGGAACTCTCAGTCACTGTGCTGGGAATTCACACTGGTCCTGTCACTTTGGAGGACAGTTTGACAATTTCATGACTGAATACACGCTTGTCATTCAATCCAGCAATAGTGCTCCCAAGTATTCCCCTGAAGGAGTTGAACACTCACATGCATACACACACCTGCACACACACGTTTACAGGAGCTTTCTTCACATGGACAAAAATTGGAAGCACCAAAAATGTCCTTTAACAGGCGGATGGATAAACAACCTGTGGGACATCCACACAGTGGAAGATTAATCACCACTAAAACCAATGCGCTATCAAGCTATGAAAATATACAGAAAGAAGCTTAAATGTATATTGTTAAGAGAAGTCACTCTGAGAAAGCTATGTGCTTGACAAAGTGTGGAGACAGTAAAAAGATAAGTGGTTTCCAGGACCTCAGGGAAGGGAAGGGGAGTGAGAGAGGTAAATAGGTGGAACACAGGGGATTTTTAGGGCTATGAGACTTTACTATGTGACACTGTAATGGCATTTGCTAAAGCACATAAAGCTGTAATAATGAAAAGAATGAATCCTAATGTAAACTATGGATTTATTAGTGATATATCCATATTGGTCCATCAAATGTAACAACATTACCACATTAATACAAGATATTGATAATAGGAGCAGATATGGTGGGGGGAGGGAGACAGACAATAGGGAAACTCTCTATGTTTTTTCTGCTCAATCTTTCCATAAATCTAAAACAACTACCAAAAGTAATCTACTAATTTAAAAAATGAAGTTGTTGGATTTGTTTCAAGCCTAAGATTTAAGAAGACCTGATAACTTCAACTCGTGCTCTTAGGAGTCTACAGCCACTGTGTTAAAGCCCTACTCCACTGCCTTCCTGGAGAGACCACATGGGGTGTCCAGTAGAAAGGAAGAGGCCTGGCAATAGAAATAACCCTGCTAACAGTGAGAGCTATGGCCCAGACATTTGCTCTGGTATACCTCTTCAGCCAGCCCCAAACTATCCCAGATACCCTTGCAGAGCTCGCACCAAACATGTGAGTGAAGGAGCCTTCTTGGACTTCCCAACCTCATCAGATATCACACCCCTACTGTAACATCTGAATTCCTGACCCAAAGAATTGGAAGTAGTCCAGAATAACAAGACAAATACAGACAGACAGACAATGGCCAACCAGATTAATCTCCATGTGGCCTACCACACTGGGCCCACACTGAGGTCCCACCAGACTCCGCACAGAGGCCTGCTGGACTAGGCCCAAGCCACAGGCGGTGGGTGGGTGAGTGGACCCGGCCCCAGGGCCCCACCCGGAGGCCGAGCAAACCAGGCCCACCAGATTGGACCCCATGCTGGGGGCCCACCAGACTGAACCCCATGGGGGGATCCACCAGACTGGACCCCCAAAGGCGGCCCATACAACTGGATCCCCCGAAGGAGGCCCGCCAAACTGGACCTCATGGAGGAGGGCCACCAAATTGGACCCCTGAAGGAGGCCCTCCAGACTGGACCTCATGGAGGAGGTCCACCAGATTTGAGCCCCGAAGGAGGCCTATCAGGGGACAGGAGCGACATCTCACCCTGACCTGGGACTGGTGTAAGCAACTGCATCCAGTCAGACCACGTCCCCCAGATACAGATAGCTGACTCACCGAAACAGACAGGATACCAGGTGGCTTCGTCCAGAAGAGCATCCTGAAGATGGGCTGGGGTCCCCCCTAGAGTGAGGCTGAGAAACGTCTCTCAGGAGCTCCCCTCTACTCAGGGTAGGGCTCCTAAGGCTACCACCACAGGAGGCCAATTTAGGTGTGAGGGCTTGGAGAAATCAAATCTTGCTGGGGCCTCCAAATGTAGTACCTGATGAAAATAAGATAATCAAAGCTGATCACATAAAGCCAAAGAAGCCTTTATTTTTTAAGCTGGCCAGCGACCATTACCCTTATGCATAAAAGTGGGGTGCCGGGAATCACACCCCACATTCTTTTGTTGCCAGCATTTATGGGGCTCTGGAAGGGATTAGGGCGGGGCCATAGGGAGGGGGGATTAGGGTGAGGCTGACTCTCTCTCTCCCGATGGCAATGGAGAATCTTCATCTTGGGGAGTATAACATTTGGCCCCTTCTCTAAGGTCTGCAGCTGATCCCAGGCAGGGCCACAGCTGCTATTCTTCTGCGAAAGCATTACTTATGTTACATGTGTTCTCCTTTAAGTGTATGCTGCAACTGAATTCATGGTTACTGCTTGTTTTGCTTTAAAGTCCTTTTGGTTCTGGAAACAAGTCTGTCTGATTACCTGCCTCTCACAGCACAGAGTGCAGAGCCTCTGAAGGGAGACGCTGTGCTATTCACCAAGCAAGAGTCTACAGAGTGTTGGATTGCAAGATTCTGTAACTGTCCCAGGCACAAATGTTGGAGGACTGGCCTGTTGCCTACCTGGTTGCTTCACAAGGAAGAGACAAGCTAGAATTTCTTCTTCCCTTTACACAGCACAATGAACGGAGACAGGACAGCGGCACTTGTAGTTCATGTTTGCACAAGTTATTAGGGAACAAAAGCTTGCAGGTTAACTGGAGGTTCCTCATGGAGCCCAAGGAGGGCTGAGGCCTTGGGATTCATTGTGTTGAAACAGTGGTGCTAGATTTCCTGGGCTGCCTCACAGACTCAGTGCCAATGTCTTGCACATTGAGCCTAAACACATTCAATGCCTTGGCCTCTCAATTTACTTTTTCACATTATTTAATGGGAATGTATTGGCAGACATTGGCAGATTGCTGAAGGAATGACTGGGCACCATCAAGGTAGAATCTGCCTCATTGTATTTTTTATCTTTTACAGAACAATACTGGCACTGAGTGAGTGTGCTAAAAACAGCATTGGTCAGTGACAATCAACCAAATGAATGAATAAATTATTAATGAATAAATGATTCAGTGGTGATTCCAGGCACATAGATGCACCAGAGCTCTCCTTCTGGTTTGCAACAACCCAAGTTGCCTCAACTGCTGAGAGAAAATTCTAGAGGAAACCTGGCATATCCTTCTTAGTGAAGGGTAAAAAGAATGGATTCCAGTTTGCTGAAGGAGTCCAAAGTTCACTGAGGCCAGACTACTCATCTTACAGAATGAAAACCTGGAAATGTAGGGTTGACTGAACCCAATATGTTGGTCAGGGACTGAGCTAAGACTGGAGCTAGCTCATATCTGGTCTCCACCAGGCCCACTGGGTCCCTTTACCTTGGTATCCAAATCTTCTTTCCTTCAACATTTGTCTGTGTCCAACCAGACAGCACCTGTAGGAAATTCTGAGGGTATCCTTTCTCATTTAAAACATTAACAACCTAAAAATCAAAGAAACAAGGAAAATTTCCTATGTCAGTGCATATTTAGTACTTAAAAATGAAAGAGAGACTCCCAAACCAGACAAGATGGGGTGGACTTGTTTCTCCAAAATCCTGATGCTAAGTAGAAATATAAGACCCAGAAATCACACAAGGAACAGTCAAGGGCATACTCTGAAAGATGCCAAGATAAAGCCAGCTGGTCCACCCCCGGCTCTGGAGGAACCACCAGGCAGCAGAGTGTCTCATATCCACTTGCCCAACAGAAGGAGGGACCCAGACCCTGCCCTCCCCACATTAGAACCTAACCCAGGTAGGCTCGCTCCCTGCCTCACCTGACGGAGCAGGCGCCCCTCTGTCAGCACCAGGTGAGCCGCTGGCATGGGAGTAACCAGAAGCTCTGCTCATAATAACCAGCCAGGGCTGTGCTGCTTCTCCTGAGGCTCAGCTCCTCCTTGGAGGGGTACTAGGTGTCCAGGCGTCACCTGCAAGGAGGACCACGGGAAGAAGCTAAAATAATGCCACATATTGATGGTTTACATTAAAGGTGCTTGAAAAATAGCTGGGTCAAAATGATCACTTTGACCTTATGCTGTTTTGTGAAAGCAGAAGATGGAATTCTTACATAAGAGACAGCCAGCCTGTGGAAAAAGCATCTTAACCTCAAGGATGAGAAGCTGCCACCAGAGGAACTCTGCAGACCCGGTGCAAACAACTCTTACCTGTTACACCTCCACACATAATTTTTGTTTCTTCTTCACAACCTCCCATTCATTGCTGAATGGGTTATATGGTAATAAATTCAACCTGCTTCTTTGGGTCTCCATTCTTCTGTGAGGGTTGCCAGGCCAGGTAAAGCTTACAGTAGATGAATGGGTATGCTTTCCTCCTGTCCATCCATCTTATGTCAATTTGATTCTCAGACCCAGCCAGGAGCCTAATTGGATGGAGATGGTGTTTGGGGTATTATCCAGTGATGAAAGGAAAGGATGACTGACCTGCAGCAATTGAGATGAACCTTGAGGGGATAATACTCCGTGAAAACCCCTAACCAAAAGGTTACATATCCCATGACCCATCCATCAATTTATATAACATTGTTGAAATGGCAAAATTACAGAAATAGAAATTGACTTAGGGGTGCCAGGGATTAGGGACAGAGGGCAGGAAAGGGCAGGAAAAAAAGAGCAGAGTAGTTATAAGAGAAGTATGAAGTCTCCTATGGTGAGGGAACTGCTATGTTTCACAGTCCTGATGGCTATTCAAACCATCCCACAATGAATGGTGGAGAACGAAATGTGTGTACACACCACACACACACACACGTGCACACAAATACACATAAAGTTGAATAAGGTCAGTGGGTTGGATCAATGCCAACGTCCTGGTTGTGATACTGTACCATTATTTTACATCATTATCAATACCTTCTTTGCAAAGGGCACATGAATCTATAATTATCTCAAAATAAAAATTTAACTTAGAAAAATGTGAGAAGAGTGTTATATTTGTTTTCCCTTCCGACTTTTCTTGCACCCAAACCTGAACCCCTTCTGCTGTTAAGACAATTTCAAAAGAAGCAACTGGGAAACTCTTCCTGCTTATTGCTCAAAGGATCAGGACTATTTCAGTATATTCAGATTCTGTGACTTATACTATCCTAGGCCAACCTTTCAGTCTTTTGGTTTAAAGATTTCCTTTCAAGAAAATGAATTCCCTCTGGATTTAATAGCTGTACAAAGAGGATGAGAAGGACAAGCCACAGGAAGTGTCCAGCTATTGGATGTAGATTGTCAGAACTTACCTCTGCTCTGGGTTTGACCATCCTCTGGGTAAGGTGTATGGGCACCTTTGCCCTCAACCGTTGCTGGCTCTCACATAGGAGAGCAGTAAACAGGTTCTGTTACCTTCTGCTGACATTCCTTCCTCTTTCCTCTTTCCTTCAGTCCCCTCTTTCCTGAACATCCATCACTGTGCACCCTGCTATCCAGGATTTGGGGTTTCTTATAGTTTTCAACTCTGTCCTTTATATATTTAATCATGACACTAATAGTGTTCTATGTATTTAATAAATATGTTTACATAATCGATAATTTTATTAATTCTAATTCTATTAGCTATCCTAAGTAAAAATATTGTTCTCTACAGTTGTTGGAGAGTTGAATCTTTTGTCTGTTCTGTTCACTAAATGTTTTGTCTGTTGTGTTTCCTAATTCAACATTTCACAGCCCTAAGAAATCGCCACCTCAAGTGTTCTGTGAGTTTGGATTTGGGAGCTCATCTTTGAGGGAGAATTCTGTGCAGACCAGGTTACCCCCCGGGACAGTTTGTGTTTTCTTTTCCCAGGAACTCCAGGGGCATTTTCATACCACTTTTTGTCTGAGTTTCTTAGCATGGTGGTTCTCAAATTAATCCACTAATCTAAATTCAAGCCCCCAGAATAGCAGGTCTATGGTAATAATTTGCTATTGATTATTATTCTTATTTAGAATTTAGGCCAAGATAGTGATGCTTCCTTTAAATCTCTTTTCAATGTGGTTAAATTATTTAACTAACTCAGCATTTCATCACTTGTGGTTTCCCATTAAGGGGCTCCAGTTTGATGTGGCTTCTCAGTTCCAACAATTTGGAGTGTTGGTGTCGTATCAAAATGTGATATCACAGTTAAATGAAAGGGCTATAAATATTCTTCAGTTATATATGTCCGTGTGAGGCCAAATTTTCTTCATGCACTTCAACCTAAACAACAAACCCTAAGAGATTGAATACATGGGCAGATATATAAACCCAGGCAGACGTCAGTTATACTGTCAACACGAAAGAGATTTGCAAGAACGTAAATGCAAGAGCCTCTTTTAGCACTTTTGGGGGGATATTGGAAAACAGATTCTTGAATGAAAAATATATATATTAACATGCAATGTTTGCAATGTTATTTTAATGTTAAGATTTTAAAATTTCTAATACAGTGAATATCATTAGAGAAATGCACAAAGAAAAATTCTTCTCGACCCTTAATTCGAGGAGTGTGAAGGGATACTGAGTCACAGTCTGACACCACTATGCTGGACATTTCTTCCATTTCACAGGTCGTTCATTCCCTCCTGGGTGTCCCCTCTCACCTGTCTCAGTGAACTACTCTGGCTCCTTTTCCTCTTTCCACCACTGGCTTCCTCCTAGTTTCTAAACTTCTCCCTCCCACTTATTATTAAATCAAGTCTTCCCTCAGTCAGTCACATTATTTTAATAACTTCCGGAATGAGTGACACCCACATCTGATTACATCACCAGACTCTGTACCTGTAAAACCAGTCACCTGCACCTTTGATGTTTCTTGGAAAGCCAAATCCAAATATTCCCAAACTGAGTTTGCATCATTAAATCCTGCCACCTAAGTCAGAAATTTGTGAGTCACCTAAATTCCTGTCTTTCTCCTACCACCTCCGTCAATAACCAAGACCTAAAGCTTTTCCTTATTACATATTTCTGGAATTTCTCTTCTTATCCATCTATTGTATTTCTCCACAATATCTTGGTCTGAATTACTACAAGCCTTCCTAATGGGCTTTTTGCTGTTAACCCTTCAACTTCAAAAAATCCATAGTTATCATTCTAAAATATACATCCATTCATGCTAAAACACTTCAATAGCCCCCAGTACCTCAACATAAAAACAAAAACAAAGCAAAACATTAAAAACCTTCCAAACATTCAGGCCTTCCAAAATGGCTCAGGAAGCCTTCATCATGGGGCAATTTCTCCTTCCCAATCGTTCAACTCATCTTCTACTTGCCTGTCCCTTCCTGTATTTTGTTTGTTTATTTTTGCTTTAACAAATTGGAATCATTTTCTTTAACAAACAGAATTATTTGTTTTTCTCTAATCCCAGTTTGCATCTCTGCTTCCTTCTCTGCAAGGCACCTCCCTCCCAGACTTAGCATTTGTTGAACTTCTATTCATCTTTTAAACTCTGAACAAGAAGTAACCTCTCTTCAGAAGAGTCATTTGACCTGCACCAATGCCAATGCCTGGCTTCTCTGTTTGTGATGAAGTTATTCGAAATGTTACTATTGGGGAAACCTGGTAGAAGAGTACAGAGAACCTCCTTGTAGAGTTTCTGGCAACTTCCTGCAAATGTATATTTCAAAGTGTTTAAAAAGGTGCTTTATCTATGTGATCTTGAACCAGTTATTTATCCTCTCTGAACTCTGTAGCTTCCTTAGCTACATAATGGAGGCAATGCTATTTGTTTTGGACAGGAGATTAGGGAAAGGTTCAGTTATTAAGAGTCTGGAGTGATATAAAGTGTTGATATTTCTAAAATGTATACACATCATCAAACTCAAAGGGAAAAGATCATACATTTCAATACTGTACTGGGAAATCATAACTAACTGACAAAGGGAAATGAGAGATCTAGAGATAGTTTCTATAGCTAATAAAGAGCTCACATAAACCAATAAGTGAAGAACAATCATACAAACAAAATTATGAACAGGGAACTTAAAGGGAAAAAATACTTGCATTCAATACTACGGTCTGAATGTTTATGTGCCCTAACTTCTCCTGTTGGGAGGTGAATAGCTTGTTCCAGATTAGCATCACTGTTGAATAGCCCATGAGAGCTAGCTCACCTAGCCCCAGCTTTGAACCAGGAAAAGAACCCATTCAGATGGAACACCAAGTCTGCTGGCACTTGGATAGTGGATTGCAATCTCCAGAACTGTGAAAAATAAATGTCTGTTGTTAATAAGCCATTTAACCTATGATATTGTGTTATGGCAATTGAATTGACCAAAACAGTCAATAAACATAAGGAAAATGTCAAAAAATAAAAATAAAAAAGTGCTTTATGTTTAACTTCCATTTTATCACACAAAGTATTTTAAAATACATACTCAAACGTAGAGCTTTGAAAAACTTAATTTTTACTGCTCCTTCAAGGACACTTAGAAGTGGAAAGTGGCCTCTTCCTGTATTCAAAGTGAGGCAGTGACGTCCCCAAGCCAGCTAGCCCTCCTTGGTTGGGAGCCAAGACCTGCTTCATTAGCAGTGCCATCCACCCTCCTACACCATCACCATCTACACCAAGAGTTTAAAGGCAAATGATGTCTTTGTATTATCATGGAACTGTTTTGACTCCGTGGTCTCAGGAACCCATAAGCATTTGCAGATATCATGGAGAACCTTGATCAGAAATCCCATGGTGAACATAAGGAAAAACGGAAGCACCAAATGTGTGAGAAAGAAGTCAGATTGCAGGACCGAAGAGCAGGGTTGCTGAGCCTAGACTCCTTCAAAACTGGAATGACAAATGGAGAACAACATTGGGATAGAGTGCCTATAAAAAATGGTTTGTTTGAGGACAGAAGAGTCTTCCAAATTAAGCCAGGGAAAGACTCCACTAGAGACAAGGAGATTCATTTAGAAAACTTAGTAACTGGTGAAGTATGGTTGAGAAATGGAAGATAGGAATAGAAGAACAGGAAGAAGAAAGAGGAGTGAGGAGATGCTAAGCCTGTAGTTAAGCATTCAAAGTTCTGAATAATGATCTTTAAAGAAAAAAAAATGAACTAGGAGGCAAGGGTATCAACTAAAGTGATGAGGAAGTTATGGAACAAGTAGAGAATTTGAAAGGGAAGAAATTGTATAGAACCCTTGAAATAAATATAAAAGGGAACTGAACAATTAAATATTTAAAATTTGGAAACACTGTTGGGAGAACAATGGAATGTCAGACGTCAGTGGTTATAAATTAAGGCCAGGTCCATTCTCATAATAGGATGCAATGGCATCACCCATCCCCATCCCATCAATGGATGATGTCATTCTCTCTCCAGGGATCCTCCTCTCCTAAGAACCCCAGGGTGTTTCCTGTAGGATGTGGAGGGAAATGGGCATTCTTGCTCTTGCCTTATAGAGGAAAATCCAAAACTTATTTCCTGGCCAGGAAGTCTTGTGCTGTTAGGTTTCTGCTGCAGCCCCAGCCACACAGTGTGACCAGCCCTGTGGCCGGCAGCATGCAGCAGTCCCAGCTCACAGCACCACCCAGGGGCAGGCTTCGTCCCGGAAGGGTGCTCTTCAGATCCTCTGCTCAAGAACACTTGTCACTTTTGTTATTTAAGCAATATGTTCCTTGCATATTTCTAAGATGACATCTAAAATTTTGTCCATACTCCAAATAATTTCAAAAAACATCATTTCTGCCAAATTGCAAATGCTGCTGTTTCAAATTAAAATAGTTATGGAACCAACCTAGGTGCCTTTCAACAGATGAATGGATAAAGCAAATGTTATATATGAGTGTGTGTGTGTGTGTGTGTGTGTGTGTGTGTGTGTGAGATGGAATATTACTCAGCTTTAAAGAAGAATGAAATTATGGCATTAGCTGGTAAAAGGATGGATTCAGAGAATGTCAAGCTAAATGAAATAAGCCAAACCCAAAACACCAAAGGTTGAATGTTTTCTCTGATATGCAGATGCTAATTCACAATAAGGGGGGTGTATAAGCGAAGAATAAAGTTACTTTAGATTAGGTAGAGGGGAATGGAGGGGAAGGGGTATAGGGGTAGAAGGGTGGTAGAGTGAAGCACACATTATTACCTCATGTGCATGTATAATTGCATGACGTGCATGATCCTAAAATATGTACAATCAGAAAAATAAGAAATTATGCAACATTTACGTATGATCTATCAAAATGTATTCTACTGTCATATACAACTAATTAGAACAAATAAAAATTTTTTAAATTAAAAAATTTAACAGTTACATGCATCCAGCAGGATATAACCATGTGATTCTCCAGTAGATTACAAATAGATGAAAAGGCTCTTAAACAGTCAGATATTTTACATCATTCTTTTTTCCCTTGAAATTATATTTCTATTTCACTTCCCCCAAAGAATTTTCTCCTAATTTAATATAATTTTATACTTGAAAGCCTTGTATTAATAACCACTACACTCCTCTACTGTAAAAGTGTGTATGTGAACTTAAGATATGAAATATTCGTGTGTCTCCCGACCATTTTATTCCAAATGTTCAGAGAGTTCTTCTGGATTGAATTAACACTATATTGTTATTGGTATATGATTAAAAACACATGGCAAATATATTTAGATTTTGGTTAATAATTTTTAAACATGAAGGTTGGATTTTTACTGCAGCTTCATCCTTAATGTGATGAATGAAGACAGGCATTTTTTTCTGTGATATCTCATTGAGTACATTGAAGGAAGGAAGTCCACTGTCCTACTTTCCCACCTACATTTCTGCAATGTTTTAGCTTCCTGTACCAAGCATCTAGTATTTTGGTAATTTTAAAAATAATAATAACTTTTAAAGAAGCAAAGTTAATCACATAGCATCATATTGTAAACCCAGGCAGAAAAGTTACCGTAGCTTCCACCCCTTCTGGTGTGTGGCTCTGTGAATATTTCAGCAGAAGAAACGTTGGTCTTTGGAAACACACTCTTTTAACCAATAGGGACAAATGTGACTGCCTGCATGAAGTCTGGCTATCCCTGGTAAGAGCTGATTGATGGAAGCTAGGGTACCTTTTCTGATAAGAAGGTATAGAAAAAATTTTCAGAGAGGATGTGTTGAAATAATGTAAAATATCAATCTAAAATGTGAAGTATTAATCCAAGATAAATGGAAGGGAAGAGATGAATTAAAGGAGCTAGAGATGCAGGATATCAGGAAGGGATAGAGCACACAACAGGAGAGAAGGAAGAGGAGGAGATGGAGCTCAGAGACATCCGAGGTGAAACCTACAGACTGCAGCCACTAGGGTGGACCAGACCCTCCAGCGGGAATGAAGGAGGAAGAGTGCCTGTGGTCAGTGCCCAGGAAGTCAATGTCAGCTGTGATGGATGGCAGTGGAGACAAGTGGAGAACAGGAAGCCGGGGTGTTTAGGAGAATAAAGGCAACTTCTGGGTAGAGAGCCCAACCAAGAAAAATGCTTCAGAAATTCCATTAGGAACAGAGAAGGCATTATCAGAAGGCTGTTGGTGAGTCACCCAAGGAATTTGGGTAAGTCACCAAGGGGATTTTTTCCATTTGTTTTTATATTATAATAAATGTGCATAATATGCAGTTTCCCATTTTAACTAGTTTTGACTGAACTGTTCAGTGACATTAAGTGCTTTCACATGTTGGGCAACCATCACCCACCCACCTCCACTGCCGTTTCCTCATCTCACAGTGAAACCTTGAATCCATTACACAGCATTTCGCCACCCTCCCAGCCCCAGCCTGGTATCCACTCTGCTACTTCCTGTCCCTATGAATTCAACTGTTCTAGTTCCTCAAGTGGAATTAAATGATGTTTGTCCTTTTGTTTCTGGCTCATTTCCTTAGCAAAATGTCTTTGGATCATCCCTGTTTTAAGTTATATCAGAAACTGCATCCCTTTTTAAGACCTAATAGTTCTCTATGTGTGTGTGTGTGTGTGTGTGTGTGTGTGTGCAATTGCTTGTGTATCCATTCATCATACACACAATACACAACTAGAAACAGGAGACTGAGATAGGATCACAAGTTCAAGGCCAACCTTGGCAACCTAGCATGATCCTGTCCCAAAATGAAATTTTCAGAAAAGAGTTGATGATGCAATTCAGTGGTTTGGTTTCCCTAAGTTCAATTCCCAGTACTGGAAAAAAAATACACACACGTTTGGGTTGTTTCCACTTTCTGGTTATTGGGAAAAATTCTGCTGTGAACACCTGTGTACATATGTATTCAAGTCTCTGTCTTCAGATTCTTGAGGTACACACCTAAAAGCAGACTTGCTACTTCATTTGGTAATACTACGTGTAAGATTTTGAGGAAACACTGTATTGATTTCCACAGATGTTGCATCAATTTACTTTCCAATTTACATTCCAATTGGAATACATAAGTATTGCAATTTCTTCACACGCTCACACTTCTCATTATTTTCATTTTTTTACACTAACCACACTAATGGGCTCTCATTGGGACTTTCTTATAAGTCAATATGGTATATTGTCTCATGCAGTACATAATTTTTAAATTTTTTAAAGTGATCCAAGAAAACGTAAAAGCTGTACGTGTTCATAGGGTGCTACATGATGTTCAATACAATGTATACATTGCAGGATGTTTAACCAGTAATGCATGTTTATCTTCTGAAACACTCATTTTTCTCTTTATGGTGAAAACTTTAAAATTCCTTTCTTCTTTTTAAAACATCAGTACATTGTTGTTGTGTACAGTCTCCATTCTGTGCAACAGTCCCACGCTGAGCTTCCTGCTCCCGACCAACTGAAACTAGGGACGCACTGATCCACGTTCCCATCCCTGTACCCCACTTCCTCCCCAGCCTCTGGTAACCCCCATTCTACTCTCAGCTTCTATCTAGGTCCTTTATCCATTTTTTTAACCTGGTCGTTTTGTTTCTGTCAAGTTGAGTTCCTTCTCTATTCTGAAAATCAGTCCCTTGACAGGTGAATAGTTTGCAAGTATGTTCTCCCATTCTGTAGGTTTTCCTCTTTGTTCTCTTATTCCCATTGCTATCAGAAGCTTTGGGATTTGGTGTAGTTTTTGCTTCCATTGCCTGTGTGTGAGGTTTTATAGCCCACACCAATGTCCTGAAGTGTTTCCTCGACATTTTCCTGTAGTGGTTTCAAAGTTCTGGGTCTTACATGTGAGGCTTTCATCCATTTGAGTTGATTTTTACATATGGGAAGAGATAGGGGGCTAGTCTCTGTCTTCTGTGTATGAAAACTATTTTCCCATCACTATTTATTGAGGGACCTTTCCTTTTTCTGATGTACATATTTGCTGCCTTTATTGAAAATCAGTGTGGGCTGTAAATATGTGGATTTATTTCTGGGTTTTCCATTATGTTCCACTGGTTCCAAGTGTCTGTTTTTATGTAAGTACCATGCTATTTGGGTTATTATAACTTTGTAGTATATTTTTAAGATTCCACATATTCTTGATTTTTCCTGTTTTGTACTATTAATTTCTAATTTCATTCTCCTGTGATCAGAAAAGAGAGTTGATATTTTAAGTTGTTTGAATTTATTAAGATTCTTTGTGGTATAATATATGGTCTATCCTGAAGTATGTTCCACATTCATTTGAGATAAACGTTCATTCTGCTCCTTTGGGACAAAGTATTCCCACTAGGTCTCTATGGTCCTGTTGGTTTATATAAAAAGCATATTCAAACACATAAGGAAATACCAGTATTCTCATGAACAAAAGAGCAAAGAAAGACAATTCACCAAAAGGAAATGCAACTAGAAAAGAGAAGTAAACATAAGAATGAGATGCCTTTTGTTATGGATCAAATGCAAGCTTTGAAGTCACTGGGAATAGTGAAAGCAGTCAGGTGAAAAGGAAAACTGTTAGTGGGGATGGGGCAGGGGTGGAAAAGGAACAGACCATGGAGTTACATGGGAGATGGCAAGTGGGTCCATGGCGGGGGCCTGCATGACCAGGACACTAAATAGGACATGGAAAGGGAGGGGACAGTGGCCAGAACAGGCAAGGGAATAAAAGAGGAGACCACGTTTCCCGGATTCATGGTGGATGGACAGTGCGGGCAGCAGGTGCTCATGAGAAAAGATCAAGGGAGATGCAGGCATGGGCGGAAGTCCATCTCAGATAAAACGAAAAGGACAGGGCAGTTCTAGAAATGGTTGGCAATGAAACAGGGTGCTAAGAGGAATCAGGGAGGGACTTATAAGAGCTCATTGAAGAGACAGGATGAGATTTGCTTGAAAACAAGTCTGTCCTGGGTGTTGCTGGAGCAGGCAAAGAGGGGGAAGGGAGTGATGTAGATTGTCTGTATTCTATGGTGCACTAACCATAGGAGACTCATGGCCCAACTTCTTTATAAGCTCACTGGGGTTATTTTTCCTCTGTGGAAACTAAAAAGGAAAGCCAATTAATCTTGCTCTGAAGTTATTCAATACACACCTGTCTACACCTATGTCTACAGGGAGACCCTAGGAAATGCAGTAACTGGCACATATCTTATAATTCGATGCTTGAAGAATCTTCCCCACTCACCACTTCCTCCTAGACAGGCCTGAGCACATTCTTGCAAAGAAGGAAGTGTTAAAATGATTCCCTGATTTATTTGCAACTTAACAATGCTGAGAATACTTCACACCCATCGCCAAGAGGTAAGATTCTGGAAAACCTAAGAGATATTTCTTCACCAGCCTGTCAGGGCATTCGTAATAGCAGGATGCTTCCTAAAAGAACTATTTCCTGCAGGTTTGGATTTGTCTTATTACTTGATTCCCAGAACCAATGAAATTGGCATAATTTCATTAAATATTGACAGACAAAAGTTGGCAAGTGTTCAGGTTCAATACCTTCTGAGGATTTCTGCATCTCCTTGATGACCCTGTCACATGCACTTGTGAAGAACAGAAGAAAAGCATGGAATGATTTCTCATTTAAACTAATCACAGCTCTGTCTAAATTTAAGCAGTCTCCTAGACACGATCAATGAGTAACTTCTTCACACTTAATCTCTTCATAACAAACCCCTCATCTCAGGAGAACTTAGATTTAGTCTGAAGTCATCTTCCAAGGATTGGCCTCCTGGAACCTCAGATTGTAGCAGTTTGTTTTTCTACTTATTCCCTCCACCTGTAGGCTGAGCCTCTTGTTTCTGTCCTATAGGAGTCAAATCCCTTTCTCTAAGGAATTCAAGTAACCCCATCCTGCTCCACTCAGGGGAAAGATCACTGTGGTCTTGTAACCTTAACTATGGATAAAGGCTCAGCGCAGGAAACCGCATTCTGATTGTGTGGAATTCTTCAACTTGATATCTTCTCATTTCTTTTTCTTCTACATTTGGAATAATCTCTAGTTCACCAGCATTCCATTAAGACCACGCCTCAGCTCAACTCAGGGAACCAGGGACTCACACATGCACACTGAAAAAGGAAACCCCAAAGCAGCATGCCTTGGCATTCCCTCAAAATGTTAAGCAGAATTACCAAATGACCCAGTGATTCCACTTGTAGGTATATATGTACCCAAGAGAAAGGAAGCTACACCACACCAAAGGTAGGAGTCCACGAAAGATCAGAGCAGCATTATTCATAACAACCAAAAACTAAAAACAATACAAACTCCCATCAACGATGAATGGATAAAGAAAACGTGGTCTATCCATGCAAAGGAATATTATTCAGCCATAAAAAGGAAGGAAGCGCTGATCCATATTACAGTATGGATGAACCTTGAAAACACACTAAGTGGAAGAAGTCAGTGACAAGAGGACAAATATTGCCTGATTCCATTTATATGCAACATTTAAAATAGGCAAATCAGTAAAGGCAGGAGGTAGATCAGTGGTTTGCAAGGTCAGGACAGAGGAAAGAATGAAATACAGGTTTTCTTTAAGAGATGATGAAAGCATTGTGGAATGAGACTGGTGAGGATTCGAAACATTTTAATATCCTGAAAATGAACCGTAGTCTAATATGGTGAGTCTTATGGTATATAAATTATATCTCTCTGAAAAATGTTTCCACAGAACAATAGCCCTTTCCCTGGGTGATCATTGAGCCAGATCTGCTGGGGACAATGACACTCACCCTAGCCTTACATCCTGCAGGGCCCAGAGTTTCATTCCAGAGAAAACATTTTTTCTGTTACCCACCATTTTTCTCTCTCAAAATTTCTCATTTCTTCTCAATTCCAACTTGATAGAGCAGTTTTGGAAAAGGATCCTCGGTGCTGTAATTCAGATGGTGAATGTCCCTCAAAGGTCATATATAAAATGTTGGTCCCTGTGCTGGTGGTTTTGGGAGGTGCTCTTGGCCGTTAGCACATGGGAATTTATGGGAGGTCCTTAGATGGTTGGTGACATGCTCTCAGCAGGATTGTGGGACCCCCGCCTCTTCCTCTTCTCTGCTTCCCAGCTCACAGCTGATGAGTTTCTCCAACACATGCTCCTATCGTGATGTGCTGTCCTTTCCAGAGCTCCAAACAAATGTGCCCCCCACCTTGGACTTGAATCTTTCGGACAAAAAGCCAAAAGAAACTCCCCCTTAGCTCATGAGTAGCCTCTGTCAAATATTTCATTAGAGTGATGAAAAGCTGATTGAAACAAAAGAGCAGGAATTGATGATCTCTCTGAGCTCCTCACTCAAAGGAAGTCACTTCTTCCATCACCACTCACTTCCCCACATGCCCCGTTCTTGGTTGTCTCAAGAGGTCCCCCAGCGTTCTCTCCTGGCTCCTGTGTGATACACACATATTCAGGTTCCCCAGCCAGATTATCTGCCTTGAACTCTCCCCTGTGCAGTTCACTGGCTATGTAACCTAGCGTTTAGCAGCTCTTGCCTCAGTTGGCCATGTGTGAAATGGGGAGAGCAAACACACCTCCTGTCATGAGCTGTAAGGTGTGAGCAAAGATATATTCCAACCCCAAAGGCCACCCATGATCAGTGTTGGTCTGTGTGCAGGAACACCATGCATTTGCAGAGGACAAGGCTCCAGAGGAAAAGGACATGACAATGACATTCAAAGATCACCTTCACCTTGTTCCAGTGTTTCTTATAGGTGTTTGATCCTGGCATCCAGCCCATGAGACAGAAGCCAGTGTGCTGAATGGTGGGGTGACAGAAATACAGTCTGACCCCAAGGCCTTGAGCAACTTATTTTTCTGTTTCATTTTATGTGAGAAATCAGAAGACGACTGTTCAAAATGGTCTCTGTTTGTCTCAGTTGTTCTTATTGTTGCCAGATTGTCACGGTGGAAAGGTCAATAACTGTAGTCTGGGATGGCTGCCAGGGACACGTGAAGAGAAAGGGAGGACCAGGGACAACGCAGAGCATGGAGGGAGAGAAGGCAGTAGGACCCCACTCTCCAGAGTCTGCAAAGACTCCCTCAGTGGCTCCTTGAGCTAGAATAAGAACTAGTGCCCTCTGCTTTCCGCAGCTGCTGCAACAGCTCGAGTGTGAACTTGGTGTTCACTGCACTGAGTGAACTCATGGTGATCGGGTGTGATCTGGAGCTCCAAGTTCCATAGAATAATTCCTACAGAAAATAGTAGGATGAACGAAGCCTTTCAGAATTGAAAAATCACAAATATAAGTAAGCCTTTCAGGTTTTTGGTGTGTCCAAAGTGTGCCTTAAAAACAACTCAACATCAAAAAAAAAAAAAAGATTTCTTTTTAAGATTGGGGAAGTGCATAGAGGATGGAATGGAAGAGAATGAGGAAGTAGGAATATTTAATTTATTGTCACTGGTAATAGAAAAGCATCTTTGCAAGTGATCAAATGAGTCAACCATTACCAAAGATAACAGATTCCCAACAGTTCCCCAATCAAAAGGGAACTCAGCATTAAGACAGTAGCCCTGTCTTATCTCATAAATGGGCATGCCCAGCCTGTGTGGGCTAAGCTGACGGAGAAATCTAAAGTTGACTTACTTGAAATACCAAGGGAAATGATGAGGCAGCTGTTGCAGGAGGAGAAGTACATATCCAGGATCTCGCCCTCCACCACACCAAGGCTCCAGTCCTCCTCCACTTCCTCAGGAACACAGGTAAGTGCTTCCAGCCCTGATGGCTTAACAAGAATTACTTTTGAGAATCAAAAACCATAATGTGGTTTCTATCATGCATATACCTTGCTTTGTCTTATTGTATTCTATTTATTCTGCCAGGGAAAAAAATTGACCTATTTTGTCCTTTACCTAAAAAATATATCTCCAAGAAAGCTAATGCACCCTGACAATCACATGGGGAGAGTGTGGGGCACCTCAGAGCTTCCAAAAAAAATCAGAGAGGTGCTTCTGGAGAGCTGGCTGCATGCGAGGCACAGAAATCTTTGTCTGGGCATTTGTTATGAAGCCCTTCTCCCCAGACCTAGCCCAGCCAAGGATGAAGGAAAGATAAAGGTGTTCTATTAGTTGTTCACAAGCCTTCTCTAAACAGTGCTTTCATGAGTCTTCTACTTAGAACATTAACACATGTACATTTAGAAGACTTGGAAAATAAAAGGGGTAAAAACTTCAACTGCCAGAATTCCACAACCCAGATAGGTCATTTTTGAAAGAAAATTTCATTGCAGTAAAGTCATTCAAAGACGAATCTGATGCTTTCCTAGGAGCTCCAGATCACACCCGATCACCATGAGCTCCCTCAGTGCAGCGAACACCAAGTTCACCCTCGACCTGTTCCAGCAGCTGAGGAAAGCAGAGGGCAACGTGTTCTACTCCCCGGCCAGCATCATGTCGGCACTCGCCATGCTCTACCTGGGGTCCAAGGGAAACACTGCCCAGCAGATGGAGAAGGTAGGTGTCAGCGTCCCTGAGGACCTGTTCCAGCTCCCCTCTTCACTTTGATGGCTCACACACACGTGGATGGTCACAGCTCTGGTGGCCAGAGGGGGGGCACAGGATGCTGAGCAGACTTTCCAGGGCTGTGTGATCACAGAGCTGCTGGAGAG
>JAJEJO010003992.1:234509-260031 GCA_020662805.1 Glaucomys volans | reverse complement strand
TAACAGGACTCCCAAAGCACAAGAAATAAAAGCTGGAATCAATGATTGGGATAGAGTCAAACTAAAAAGCTTTTTCTCAGCAAAGGAAACAATCAGCAATGTGAAGAGAGAGCCTTCAGAGTGGGAGAAAATCTTTGCCACACACACTTCAGATAGAGCACTAATCTCCAGAATCTACCAAGTACTCAAAAATCTTTACACCAAGAACACTAATAACCCAATCAATAAATGGGCCAAGGAAATGAACAGACACTTTACAGAGGAAGATCTACAAGCAATCAACAGATTTATGAAAAAATGTTCGACATCACTCGTTATAAGAGGAATGCAAATCAAAACCACCTTAAGATTTTATCTTACCCCAATTAGAATGTCTTTTATTAAAGAACACAGGCAACAACAGGTGTTGGCGAGAATGTGGGGAAAAGGGTACACTCATACATTGCTGGTGGGAGTGCAAGTTGGTGCAGCCACTCTGGAAAGCAGTGTGGAGATTCCTTAGGAAACTTGGAATGGATCCACCATTTGACCCTGCTATCCCACTCCTTGGCCTATGCCCAAAGGACTTAAAATCAGATTGCTTCAGTGATGCAGCCACATCAATGTTCATAGCTGCTCAATTCACAATAGCTAGATTATGGAATCAACCTAGATGCCCTTCAATAGATGAATGGATAAAGAAACTGTGGTATATATACACAATGAAATATTACCCAGCCATAAAGAAGAATAAAATTGTGGCATTTGTAGGTAAATGGATGATGTTGGAGACTGTCATGCTAAGTGAGATTAGCCAATCCCAAAAATCCAAAGACCGAATGATCTCTCTGATAAGTGAATGATGATGCATAATGCGGGGTGGAAGGGAGGCAAGAATGGAGGAAGGATAGATTGTATAGAGGGAAGGGAAGGGTGGGGTCGGGGGGTAAGAATCATAACAGAATGAAATGGACATCATTGCCCTGTATACATATATGAATACACTGATGGTGTGACTCTACTTTGTGTACAACCAGAGAAACAACAGCTATTCTCCATTCGTGTACAATGAATCAAAATAAATAAATTTTTTTAAAAATTTAAAAATTTTTTAAAAAGAAAAGAAAAATGAAACTCAACCCTTATCTCTCACCCTACACAAAACTCAAATTGAAATGGATCAAAGACTTGGGAATCAGACCAGAAACTTTACAACTGCTAAAAGAAAACATAGTGTCACCACCACATCATCTAGGTGCTGGCACTGACTTCCTTAACAAAAGCTTGAAAGCTTAAGCAATAAAACAAAGAATCAATACATAGAATGCCATCAAACTAAAATCTTTTGCATAGCAAGAAAAATGATCAAAGTATGAAGAGAACCTACAGAATGGGAGAAAATCTTTGCAAGCTATTCCTCCCATAGGGGATTAATATTCAGAATATACAAAGAACTCAAAACACACACACACACACACACACACACACACACACACAAATAATCCAATCAATAAATGGGCAAAAGAACTGAACAGGAACTTCTCAAAAGAAAAAACAAAAGGCCAAGAAATATATGAAAAAATGTTCAACCTAGCAATCAGAGAAATGCAAATCACAACTACACTAAGATTTCCTCTCACTCCAGTCAGAATGGGAAGAATCAAGAATATGAACAACAATAAATGCTGGTGAGGTTGCAGGAGAAAAGGTGCATTTGTACATTACTGGTGGTACTGCAGAATAGGACAACCACTCTGGAAAGCAATATGGATATTCCTCAAAAAACTAGGGATGGCACCATCATATGAACCAGCTGTTCTACTCCTTGGTATTTTCCCAAAAGATCTAAAATCAGTATATTATAGTGATATAGGCTCCTCAATGTTTATAGCAGCACAATTTGTAAGAGCTTAATTGTGGAATCAACCCAGATGCCTGTCAATTGATGAATGGATTAAGAAATTGTGATATATATACATATATACATATATAAACACCACAATAATAAAATATATACAATGGAGTTCTATTCATCCATAAAAAAGAGTAAAATTATGGTATTTGTCAGTAACTGGATGGCAATAGAGAATATCATCTAAGTGATATTAGCCAAACTAAGAAATCCAGGGGTTGAATGTTTTCTCTCATATGTGGAAGCTAGAGTAAAATAAAGGAAAGGAGGAGGGAAAGATAGGATAACATAAAGAACCAATCAAATATAAATTAATAGATGAGCAAAAGGAAGTCTAGTAGAGGACAGGAAGGAAAGTAGGAGAGAGAAGATGAGAAGAAAAAGGGGGAGGGAAAAGGGGAAGATCATGAATTGAAATAGATTTCCATACATGTATGAATTTGGCAGGATGAACCCAACTACTATGTATGACCATAAAGCTCTAATAATAAAAAAAGATAAAAGAATTTTTTAAGTCTTGAAGAAAAGGACTACTATATTTTCCACAAAACACAAAGTCAGACTCAAGTTTTGCCAAATAACATTACTAGCACATAATAAAGGCAATATTCTGAAGGAAGATCAAGAATGTTTTGTTATTTTTATTCTTATTTACAATAAAATATTCAAAAATACAAATAATAATAATTGCTGATAAGGATATGGGGGGGTACACTTATACATTGTTGGTACGACTGTGAATTCGTACAACCACTTTGGAAAACAGTATGGAGATTCCTCAAAAGATTAGTAATAAAACCACCATTTGACCTGGCTATCCCACTCCTTGGTATTTATCCAAAAGCACAAAAATCACCACAAAGGAGATTTTCAAGATGGCAAAATAGAGGTTGCTTTCCTGGCTGCTCCATAGTGTGAAACCAAGAAAGCAAATAGGCAGCTTCTCAGCAAGGAGGCCTGAAATGTGTCTGGATACAGAGATCAGAGATTAAAGACCTAACAAGCCTGAAAGGTATGCTGCAGCACCATATCCTTGCATGGAAAGGAAGCTGCTCCTCTCCCGGCTGCCTGTGAAGGACAGAGGAAAGAACTATTTTGCAGCTCCAGCTCAGAGGCTGGCAGCTGGGGAAACCGATTCCTAGCAAACTGAGCTTGGCCCAAAACACAAGCCTGGCAAATCCACACTGTATGTGCCTAAGTGACCAGGAAAAAATCAAATGGTGGATAGAGGTTTATACAGGGAAATAAAAGTTGTGAAAACCTACCCAATTCCTCTCCTCACCCTTCAGACTGGCCACTTGCAGGACCAGCTGGGAGAACCTTGACCAGCCAGGAATTTGAAAGGTTGAGAGCAGGAGTGATAGAGTTAAGATTGAACCTGGGAGACCAGGAAATACAGGGTCCATAGGTGACAAGAGGGGACTAAGGACTGGCTCCTCCACTGCATAAGTGGAACCCAGGGGAGAACCCTGGGGTGCAGTTTCCCAAGGGGAAAGGCAACTGCTGAACCTTGGAGCAGGTGCATGGATTTAAAATCTTCCAACTAATCGCCATTCAACAAAGAACCTAGAGCCTATCTAAGCCTAAACCTGCCTCCAGGAGCTCTGCTTATGGGATTTCCTCTCACACTCCAGCAACCCCACCTAAAACTGCTGAGAAGAAAGCCGAGAATCCTTTGAACTCTAACAGAAACAATTCTTTAACTTTTCATCAAGATGAAAAAGTTTTATTTTTTCCATTTTTCTTTTCTCTGTTCAATTGAGACCTGAATGGTTCTTGGACACTTATACTCACATTTGTTTCTTTTTTTCTCATTTCTAGCATTTTTTAAAGGCAGTATTCTTCATGGATCAGTATTTTATGGATTAGGATGTTTGATTAGTATATTTCAGTTTTGTCTTGAATTTATTATTATTATTTTTACATTTTCATATTTTTATATTTTTTCTCTCAATTATCTGTTTCCCTTGATTCTCTTTTGCTCTTTTCCTCTGCTAACAGCCAATCTCTATTGTTCTCTTTCACTCTTTCTTTAGTTTCTTACTTCTATTTTCTTTCCTCCTCCCTCATAATCACCATAGCCTACATTACTTCTATTCTCTCCCTGCTCACCATTTCAAATTTGAAACCCTTTTTCAAATTGCTGCTTTCAGAGTGGGCAATCACTGATCATATCATTTCGGTTTACTGTGACATTTAACATTGTAGATGCCATAGCAGGAACCATTTAGTTTAATGCTGTATAGTGTTGTATTGGTTGTTGTTATTATTTGCCTCCCTCTAAATGGTGAGATCCTGAAAACCTTCAGGGACACTCTTAAATCCACAGGTGGAAACTCTACTGCCTCCTATCCATACTGTTAGATGGGCAGACACAAAAACAACATGAAAAAATAAAGGAACAAAGCACCCCAAAACACACAAAGTACTTCAGTAACAGATTCCATCACACCACAGTAGAAGAAATGTCATGGAAGGACTTTAGAAAGTTCATAGTTAAACTGATATGTGAGGTAAAAGATGAATTAAGGAGAAATCAGAGAGAAAATACAGAAAGTGAAAGATTACTTCAATAAAGAGAGATTCTGAAAAAAAAGCAGAAATTCTAAGAATGAAAGAATCAATAAACCAAATTAAAAATGCAATGAAAAGAATCACCAGCAGACTAGACCACTTGGAAGACAGAGTTTCCATCAATGAAGACAAAATATATCATCTTGAAAATAAAGTTAATCAGGGAGCAAAGATGTTAGAAGACCATGAACAGAACTTTCAAGAAATATGGGATAACATGAAAAGACCAAATATAAACTTTATCAGGATAGATAAAGGCTCAGAGACACAAATGAAATAAATGTAAAATGATGGAAGACATCATGTTAAGTGAAATAAGCCAGGCACAGAAAGACAAATGCCACATGATCTCAATCACTTGTGGAAGTTAAACAAGTTGACTTCATAGAAGAATAGAGGACTATAGGACTATAAAGAGGAGGGGGAGAGGAGAGAAAGAGCATAGAGAAAGCATCTCAAAAATACAGACAAGAAGAACTAGTTTTGGTGTTATAAGATACAGTAGGGTAACTGTAGTACACAGTAATTTATGATATATTTCAAAATAACTAGAAAATACGAGTCTGACATTTCCCAACACATAAAAATGATAAACGTCTGAGAAGACAAAAATGTTAATTATACTGGTTTGATTATTGCCTATTTTATATATGTATCATGTTACGTTACTATACCCCATAAATATGTACAAATGTTATGTCAATTAAAAATTTGAAAATTCAAAAAAGTCAGCATACTGTAGTGACACAGGCAGACCAGCTCAATTCACAATAATTTATTATAGAAGCTCAATTCACAATAAATGGAACCAATCCATTTGGTTCCAAGTTATGGAACCAATCTAGGTGTCTGTCAACAAATGAATGGGTAAAAAAATGTGATACACACACACACACACACACACACGAGTTCTACTCAGCCAGACTCAGAAAGTCAAGTGTTGAATGTTTTCCCTCATATATGGAAGACTAGAAAGAGGAGGGAAAAGGGAATTAAAAAATGGGGGACCTACAAAAATAGAAGAGAGATCAACAGAATAAAGGAAGAGGATTGAGGGGGAAGAAGGGAGTATGGGAAAGTACTAGGGAAGGAAACCTACTAAATTTTGCCAGATCCATGTATGAATATACCACAATGAATCTTGCTTTTATATATAATTATAATACACTAATTAAAATAATAATAATATTATTAACAGAAGGGAAACCAGTAGAGTAGAGGAAGGGGATCAGAGAGGAGGAGGAGGAGAGGGAAAGGGAAGGTACTGAGGAAGAGATTGACCAAATTATTTTATACGCATGTATAAATATGGCAAAACGAATACCACTACTATATATAATTACAATGTACCAATAAAAAATAAATAAATAATTTTTAAAATACTATTTGACCTATCCCAGATTCTTCAATTGGCAGATACTCCAATGTCAAAACACTCAGAACATAGCGTCCGTGAAGCTAACATTTAAAAAAAAAATTTTAGAAATTAACATGGAAGAGCAACATCATCATCAACATGACTGAGCAGAGGTACCCAATACCCATATCTTCTACAAAGAAGGACCAAAACAACAAATACACTTTGAGGAGAGGGTCTGGTGGAGTGCAATGGAGTTCAACAGAGAGTTATGGAAGTCCTACGTGAACAGTAGCCTAGAGAAGGGAACAAAGCACCCAGCAACTGTGACCTCTACTCCCTGACCAGGATTAGCTTGAAGTCAAGAGGGACTTCCCACTACAGGGAAAAGGTTAAGTGGGAGATCCTCAGAAAACTCCACTGCCAATGTGGACACCTGGACACAGAACAGTCTTCACAGGCCCTAAGCCCACTTTGAAAAACTGATTGGAGTCTATATAACTGTAGTGGCCCAAAGAAGAAACTCATACTATGTCCTTCCTCCCCGCTCCCTGGTACACAAGTTGCTATGGTACAACATCATCTTGAGAATGGAGCCATTGCTAGTGTGCATCCTGCCCTGGAGATCAGTAGCCACTTTATTTTCTACTCCTCGAGGTCCCATGGTCATTCCACCATGCTCACAGAAAAGATAAATGTTGATAAGGATGTAAAGAAAAAAGAAAACTTTATACACTGTGGAGAGGAATGTACAATGGTACAGCCATTTTAGAAATCTACATGGAGTTTCCTCAAAAAATTAAAAATAAGACTACCATATGATCCAACAATCCCATGTATGAGTATATATTCATAGGAAATGAAGTCAGTATCTCAACAAGACATCTGCACTCATGTTCACTGCAATATTATTCACAAAAATAGCCATGATAAGGAAAGAACCCAAATGTCTGTCAATGAATAAATGGATAAAGAAAATGTGATGCCTAGATATGCAATGGGTTATTCAGTCTTTAAAGGAAATCCTTACATTTGTGACAACATGGATGAACCTCAAAGATTTCTGATAAGTGAAATAAGCCAGAAATAGAAAGACACATACCACATGATCTCACATGTGGAATCTAAAATAATCTAACTTATAGAAACATGAAATAGAATGGCAGTCAATTGGGGCTAAGGGAAATGAGGAGCTTTTGGTCAAAGGGTATATGTTTCAATTATGAAAGAGGAACAAACTCTGGAGATTTAATGTATGTCATATTGACTATAGTTAATAAGCCTATACTGTATACTTAAAATTTGCTAAGAGGACAGATGTTAAGGGTTCTCACCACTTTAAAGAAAGTAACTATGCGAGGTGATGGATATGTTAACTAGCTTGACTGCAATCATGTGTGTGTGTATACATGTATCAAGACATCATGTTGTATACCTTAAAATATATTATATAATTTAATATATACAATCAAATATGATTTATATTTATCAGTTATACTCCATAAAGCTGAAAAAAACACTTCTTCACAGAAAAAAAATTGTGCCTGATGATCTAGCAAAAGGAAATAGAGGTAAAGCTAGTTCTACATTTAGCTCACAAACAAGTACTTATTTTACTTACATAAATGATGACTATTTCCAAAGAGAATTTTAGTTACATTTCAATAACTAAAATTTTAGGTAATGTGCCAGATAATTAACACAATTAGAATATCTAACACCTTAATAGCCTTTAAAATAGGTGTTATTATCCTCTCTTTAAGCATAAGGAATCAGACTCAGAGCTCCAAAGTCAGTGGCTGAAAATGAAAGAGCCAGAGGGCAAATTCAAGGGGTTAGTGGGCCAACTCCAAAGCCTTTACAGCTGATACTGTTCCAAGCTGGTTTATGGTCTGATACACTCAAGAAGGAGACCAATACAATGATGATGGCTTTATTTAAGTGAATCCCATCATAAAACTTACAACAAATAGTTTTTTGTAAGAATTGCATAATAAAAATTCAAGTATTAGTTGAAACATATCCACACTACAAATGAATTCAGTGCTATTTATTTTGAGTGACAATACACTCTTCATGAGTACTAATGGGTCCCAACAAAGAAAAAGTGAAAATTGGAAGAAGAGTCAGATTCCAAAGAATGTGGATTAAAAATTTTTAAACAAAGGTAGAGACAGCAAACAATACTCCAGCCCTTTATGAGGAATCCCAGGAGAGAAGAGAATTCACCCTGAAATAGTTAAGACTCAAAGGGTCAAAGGGTCAAAGGGTCATACATAATTTCACTGCTATGCTTACCACCACTGGGGATGCCATTAAAAATGCATGACCCAGACTTGGGAAATTGTATCAAATTGTTTGGTAAATATTAAGATAGAGATAATCCCTGGGAAACTACAAGAAACTGTGAAAGCTAGTCACTATTCAGGGATGCTAAGAAACAAAACACTGATAAAGCAATTGAGCCAGTTTCATGACAAAAGATCAGAACTGATCAAAGAATCTATGGCTTCAACACAAAAGTACATCACTGGTGACATAAGGCCATATTCAAAGGAATTCTGGAACCGTATCTCAGTGATTATTCTGATTATATAGAAGTTTTCAGTTCAGAGTATTTTTTCTACTGTTATTATCTTCTATTACTTAAATATCCTCCCCCAGACTATACCCAGGCAAGAAATACAAATACAAAATACAAATAAGCTGGTGATTCTGTGTAACTGCAATTAACTAATCCTCTTGTCTCCACAAATAAGCCATTGGTCAAACAAATTTATTTCAGGCACTTTGACTAATGATCTTTCCAAGTGATTTGCCTTAAACAGGATATTTCTCACATCAAAGGACTATAACTTTGCAGGCTCAATCTCTTTACTTTGCCAGTTGATGTTTGTCCACTCTCAACTCCTCCATAAATAATGTATACAGCAGCCAACTCCCCTCCTAAACTACAAGCAATGGTGCATCCAGCTGTGACTGACCAAGGCAAACCTTTTCACTAGTACAGGAATCTGGGACTACACACATCTTGCATTCTTAACTTTTACATGTTTCCTCTCTGTACCTGCTAGGTAATCCATGGTATTTGTTTTTGTCATTCAAGCCACTGGTTAAAATGGTGATTTACATACAATCAAGGAAATAGCCTTTCAGCATAATAGCTAACCACCCTGCAAACTGTTCATAACCTATGTTCGTTGTAAGGGCTAAATCCTGGGTATCAGTCCTCTGGGGGTCATCACCCATGCTATAAATTTCCAGCAAGGTGGCTAGGTTCACTAAATAGCAAAATTCTCTGAAGAAATGAATAGGAGAGGAGAAATGTAAGAGAAGCTAATGATGCTGACAAGAAAGCAAAAACATGGATTTATGTCCATCTTTCATGTTTGTGTGTGTGCGCATGCACACACGTGTTTCAGAGAATATTTCATACACAGCAGCATTTCCCCTACTGAGTTGCTTAACTAAAAAACCAATGTTCTTCAAAAGAAGAGTTCCAGGGGATGTTCTTGGGAACAATATTGACCAAATTATATTGTTATGTGGTATGCAAGTATGAATATGTAACAACAAATTCCACTATTATATATAATTGCAATGTATTAATAAAATTATGGATAAAAGAGTTCCATGGTTTATAACATTTGGAAAATCCCAGTAAGACACAAAGTCTCAGATATCACAAAGCTTTTTAGAGTCAGAACCTCTAATAGGCTATCATACATTACGGATCCAACAGGAAGACAGTCTTGTCTATGCCTTCTCTACAGTCCCAAACCATTATAAATTATTTCTCATAGAATGTCTATTAACCATATCTTATTGGCATGGATATGAAGGTCTAGGGATGGGGACTAGTGACCAATAGACATACAATCAATTAATAATGTGTGACAAAAGCTAAAAGAGAACCCTATGTAGGAGCAAGCTGATTTCACTAAAGGGAATGACTTTAACCCCAGAAGTCATAGAGATTATTGTAAAAGAGAAGACTTTTCCAGTCAAATCTTATAGAATGCATAAGAAAGCCTGTCTAGTGGAAAAGAAAAATGACAGAGGAAATAGCATTTACAAAGATAGTAGGCCATAACTGAGGACTGTATAATCAAGGATGGTTGGTACCATTCAAAGAAACAAATACCATAAGAGACAAGTGGCAGGGGAGGAGGCTAAAAAAAAAAAAAAGATTTGTGCCTAATTTTGAGGTTTTTATGCCAACTAAAGAAATTTGGAATATATTCTATAGGCAAAGAAAAGAGAAGCATAAGGAGATAAGGCAGGAAAATGAGATAATAATACTTGCTTATTGGAAAATGAATCTAACAGCAGTGTAGGAAAAGGACTGGTGTTGAGATATCTTGGTGGTAGGAAAAAGTTAATTATAAAGCTTCTAGAAATAATCCAGGTGCAAGATGGCTAGGATCAGAATAAAATCAGCAGTTCTATAGACAGAAAGAAGGCTTGGGTCCTGGAGACAAATCTGAGGTAGGGCTGACAGGATGTGGTGTTCACCTGAGTATGAGGGTAAAGAAAGGGAGAAAATGAAGAATGTCAATAGAGTCCCTAACCCAAGACACTCAAGGATGACAATGTCACTGATATGAAGCAGAAGCCAATAGGAAAACAGTACCACTAGGATAAACATTATAATGGCTCCAGTTTGAAATTCCTCGGTTTGAGATGATAGGGACATCCAAGTATACAAATGGAGAGATTATATAGTGAGATATAAAGGTCTATAAATAGAAAGTCTAAAGTTGAGAGTCTCCAGCATAGAGATGTCATTGTTAGAGTGAACATGATGTTTTGAGAATCACGAGGCAGAATATGAAGTAAATATCTCATATTCAGGTTAATAACCATAATAAAAACAGAGCAACAGACCTAACCCCCCCCCATTTGGAATGATATACTAAATATGTCCATTATCCTCTCTTATCCTATTCATTACACTCTAAAAAACCATCAGTAGCTGATCAATTATCTTACTGGAAGATTCCTTCAATACTCATATATGAAATTTACAGTAACAAACCAGGTGAGATTAAGTCCTAGCTGAGTACTCTTTTATGAACTCTTCACCTATCCTGAATTTCAGATCCCTCTTACAGGTGCATATTCTACCATTCTATTTAAGGATCACTATTCTTCACCAAACATGCATTAAGCAGTTGTTAGGTCAACATTGGAGACACCAGAAAGTATAGAGGATGATAACTATACACAAGAAACTTGTGTTTCACAAGAGATTATTCTGTGAAGTTTCTGGTACACATGAAAAATGTCAACCTCAATCTAGAAGCCATTAATATAGGCAGAAATGAAAAAGTTGGGAAAAAGTTGGGAAATAAACAGCAGAGAAAGAAGGATGAAGATATGAGTGAATAGAATATGACTCAGATCAATAGAATAGAATATGAATCAGATCATTTCATAAATGGTAGCTCCTCCCAAGCATGGACCTTTAGCTTGTATAAAAAGGTCACTTTCCTGACTTTCAGCACATTGCCTGCTCCTTCAGTCCACATCCTATATGTACATTTGGTGAACGTGGAAAAGGGAAACCATTCAACTATTACTACTTAGTGTTAACCAAGGTGAAAATCTAGGAATGTACTCTAAGGCATAACACTACTGGATGCTTGGCTCTTGTTTTTTCCTTTATTTATTTATTTTAGTTCTCCTGTAACCACATGATTCCCTACAGAAAAAGAAAATTCAAGCCGGGCACGGTGGCGCATGCCTGTAATCCCAGCGACTCGGGAAGCTGAGGCAGGAGGATCACAAGTTCAAAGCCAGCCTCAGCAACTTAGTGAGGCCCTAAGCAACTCAGTGATATCCTGTCTCTAAATAAAATACAAAATAGGGCTGGGGATGTGGCTCAGTGGCCGAGTGTCCCTGAGTTCAATCCCTGGTTCCAAAAAAAAAAAGAAAATTCAGGATAGAAATGAGCTTCCTGTGAGATCACCCAGTAAGTACTCTAAATCAATGCATTATATAGCCCTAAGATATGAGAGCATTATTGACCAGTCTCAGAAAGACTTTATCTAAATTTAATATCGCTCTTACTGTGAGTCAGATGAGTAAAACTGCTTCTTACACTATTGAATCTATAAATGCAGGAAATACTTGTGTCCTCCTACATCCTGTTGGATATAACAATAATTTAGACAATATCAGTAAGATCAGTTATATCTCTATTGGCAAGATAGAAGCTAAGCTTAGGGGATCAATCCTCTGATTCTCTATTATGTGAATTAATGATGGCTTAGTTATAATTCAATAATTCATCCATTTATTCAAGTACTTATTCAGTAGATACTCTGTTATATACTAGAGATACAAAGATAAAAAAAAAAGCTGTAGTCACTACCATCATAAAGATCACTTATCATTTGAGACAACCCCATAAAATGACAGCAAATGCAACATTCAGAGTGATGTGCTAAGCACACAAATAAAATGATGTGCACAATTGTGCTAAGGAAAAACGAAAGAAGGAGATACTACATAAATGAAAGCACTCATTTGTTCATTCATGCAACATACATTCAAAGTGCCTACCAGGCCCTCCTCTAGTCTGAGTTTATGTATTAAACAGAGAAAAAAGGCCTACTCTCAGAGAGATCACACAGTTAGTAAGGAGAAAAAAAGACAATAAGTTTCAAATGGAAATAAAGTAGTGTAAAGAAAATATTTGTGTCAGAATATTTAGAAAGGAAGGGAAGTTACAAATAGGAGGCATCATTTGAATAGAAACCAGAATTCCAAACAGAAGTCAGTTTTGTGGAGAAAAAAGGATCAACAAAGTCAAAGCACAACATCCTTGATAAAGAACAGGCAGAAGAGACACCATATCCTTCTGCACTAAAAAGTCAGTACATCTACAGCATGGTAAGAGAGAAGAGGAGGGAAGGGGAAGAATAGGGAATAAAATTGACCAAATTATGCCATATGCATGCATAAATATATCACAATGAATTCCACTTCTATGCAAAATCTTAATGCACCAATGGGAAAAAATACATGTGTAAATAAATAGAAGGAAAACCAGAAGAGTAGAGGAAGGGGAACAGGAGGAGGGAAAATAAAAGGGAAGTATTAAGGAATATACTGAAGCAAATTATGTCATGTGTATGTATAAACATATCACAATGAACCCCACTATTATGTATAACTATAATGCACTAACATAAAAAGAGAAGTTCAAAATATTTACAGGTAAATAGATAGAGAATATCATGCTAAGTGAAATAAGCCAATCCCAAGAAACCAAAAACTGAATGTTTTCTCTGGTAAGTGGATGCTGATACATAAGGGAGTACGGGTAAGGGAAGAATGGAGGAATGTTGGATTGTGTAGAGGGAAATGGGGGGATTGGAGGAAAGATAGTGGAAGGAGACAAACATCATTACCCTTTGTATATGTATGATTACATGAATGGTGTGAATCTACATTGTGTACAACCATTGAAACGAAAAGTTGTATGCCATTTGTGTACAATGAATCAAAATGCAATCTGTAAAAATAAAAATAAAATTTTTTAAAAATGGTATCAGAGAGGTGGATGAGAGTCAAATCTTAAAGAAAATGATACCGAAGAGTTTGTCCACTATTGCAGTGTGATGGAAAACTCTTGGGAGTGTTTTAAGAAGGGAAGTAACACTCCAATTTACATTTGTAAAACCTCATGGTGATTGTTGTGTGGATTGTTGAATGAAACAAGAAGGAATAAAGGACACTGGCTGTAATAGTACAGATCAGATGTTGATGACAGGGATTAGGCAGATAGCAGAAAGGATGAAAAGAAAGAGAAGAATTGAGGATATTTCAAAGAGAAAGTAAATAGGACATACTGGTAGGTTATACATAAAAGATGAGGAAAAGAGAAATGAAGGATGACTCCTAACATTTTAGTCTGACCAACCTGAAAGATGAGGTAACTTTTATGTTTCCATTTTGAAAATGGGTGCAGTATGGTTTTATGAAAGAGAAATCAGTTTTGGTTATGCTAAGTTTGAAATGCCTACAGACATCTCAAAATGTCAAAGAGGCAGCTAAATAATGCCCACGTTGCCAAATTCAGTCATCATTTAAATTGCTTAATATCTTAGCAGCTTTTAGCATAGTTAGCCTTTCTTTCTTTCTGTTGGCTCCCATAATGCCATACTCTCCTAGATTTCCTTCTGCCTCACTGGGATCGCTTGGCTGGTTCTGCCTCCTTTGCTTAACCTCTAAAGATTGAAGGTATTCACGGTCTATCCTTTGCTTTTTTCCCCTTATATATTTACACATTTTCCTTAGGCAGTCTCAATCTAGTCCTTTGACATGCTATCTGTATGCCCGTAGGTCTGGCTATATTCAATCCAGCATAGTCAATCCAGTGAAGAGCAACCAGGAGATTTAGAACAACAATGATCATTCTAAATGTGGTCATAGGCAGTATGAATCCAGCATAAGAGGACAACAAAACTCTAGCCATGGTTAAACATGATCTCAGCAGAGCCAAATAACCAGTCATAGACAGTTTTGTTCTTTGCAAGAAACATCTGGTTCAAGGATAAGAGGAAGACATTGGTCCAACCATGGAAAGAGTGCCAGACATTCAGGGTCATCTCATAGCCAATCAATTTTACAGAGTCTACAGTAAGTAAAAAGTCAGGTATAGTAAGTCTAATGATAGTGAAAGACAAAAAACTCAGTCAACATCAACAAACTTATGAGTACTCTATGTGTGGCCATAAGCAATATAAATCTGAAAGAAAAGAAAAGAAAATCAAGTCTCTACTCACAGACAACCACAAGACAATAATGGATACTCAAGACAGACATCCACCCATGGATGGTCTGGGTCTACACAGAGAGAGTCTGGGCCCAGTACAAGAAGAGAGATCTGGCCAGAGTCCATCAGGAGAGGGCTCAAAATACTTGTAGTATTCTCACAGACACTCATAAGACCCTGTGCAGTCTAGACCCAGTATAAATAGACAGTATAAATCTAATTTTACTCAATTTGGTGATAAAGGGCAATCAGGAGACTAGAATAGCTAGTGAGCCTTTTCTCATGGACAAGTTCTGTACAGACATGGGCAGTATGGATCCAGCATAATAAAAAAGATGGTTCTAGCCACAGACAGTCAAAACTTAGGCCAGGAACACATAAGGATTGCCATTTACTCAGAGGCAATCCAGATCTTCCAATGAAGAACCTGTATTAGACACAAGGGAAAGAAATGGGTCCACTTATGGACAATCAAAAGGCAACACTGAATCTTAAGGGTAAAGTTACAGACAAGTATTATTAACACATTCTGGATTCACTATAAGCAGATGTCAAGGATTCAGTTATAATCAGGGTAGTAATGACAAAATGCAAACTGTGGACAGAGGGAGAGAGTCAGACTCAACCAATGCACACTCTGAGTGTGAACAAAGACAGTTGGGCTCTAGCACAAGAAGAAAAAATAAAAAAGAAAAAGATCCACTTAAAGAAACTTAACTATCAACTCTCTACACTCTAAATTCTAGGTCTTTTTAGAGCCAGATATTCACTAATGGCCAGTCTGAATCTATACACAGATGATCAGAACACAACACTAGAAAGGAACAGCTAGCCATGAACAGATAAAAGACAGTTCTGGATGATTAGTGTCTGTCATTAAAAAGTGTCATTAAAATGGCCAAACATACATTCATGGATAGTTTGAATCTAATCATGGAGAATCTGAGTCCAGTAAAACACAAAGACAACAGATGCTTGGAGTCTGCTCCTAAATAATCATTACCAAAACAGTCTCAAACCAGTACAAGTAGACAAGAATCCACTTACAGCAGGCTGAGAAGAACAATCTGGAAACCCATGAAAAGTCTGATCCAGCAAAAAAGAGAGACAGGATCTAACAGCAGTGAACATTCAGGATCTACATCCACACAATCTGTTACCAGTATAAGCAGAAAACAGACATTCAGTTATAGTCAATACAGTGATGCTGAATGACAATCAGGAAGACTGACATAGACTGACAGCTTTCACCAATGATCATCTGAACATTATCATAAGCAACTATGGTTCAGTACAGGAGGAAGACAGGATTATAGCCATGGAAAGTAAGAAGACTTCTCTAGGCAGTCAGGATGTTAACATGACCAGACAAAAATCCATGGATACTATGGATCCACCCAAAGAGAATCTGGGTCCAATGTCACATGTATCTTGTTATGAACAACCAGGAAATTGCTATAGATATTCCAGATCTTCTCAGAGACAATATGCTTCTACAAGTTCTGGATCAAGTATATACACATTAAAGATTCAATTATAGACTTGTTAGAAATTCAGCATCACTCTATGGACAGACTGAGTAAAAGTATAGAGAGCTGAGAACAGAGACAGAAGATAGGTCTAGATACTCAGACTCTTATCAAGAACAGATATATACTGAAAGGCAATCTGGACCTACCCACAGTCAAAATCTAGAACCAAAAGCATACAATTTAGCCATGGGCAAACAAGAGAGAGCTAGGGATAGTCAGAGTTTACTCACACACAATCATTTATACAGACTGAGTCCAATATAAGTAGACAAAGGAGACCTAGTTATAGTCAGTTCAGACCTAGTGAAGGAAAATCAAAAGACAGAGAAACACAGTCTTCCTTCCCATGATAGGTCTGGGCATGGTGATAGGGAGTCTGGTCTAGTACAAGAAAGAGATTACTTCAGCATGAGAAATCAGAAGACAGTCCAGGGTTCTATCAAGGGTGGACATCTAGTCATAGGCAATCTGGGTCTACTCATAGAGAGTCCCAATATAAGAGAAACATGTGAGTCTATTCATGGACAATCTAGGTCATCTTATAGGCAATCATCTGTACAGACTGAATCCACAACAAGAAAACATCAGGAACCCAGATCACTGATTAGACGACAGTGGTAGTGAAAAACAATGGGAAGATCAGAGAGTCAGAACCAACACATGGATGGCACAAGTCCAATTTACAAAAATATTATGCATCTACTTATGGCTAGTCAATAAGCAGGTCTAAACATTCAGAGTCTCATAAAGGTCAGAGAACCACCAATCAACAATTTGAGTCTGCACAGTGATCCTCAGGACCCAATTCAGGAGAAAATCAAGGATCCTGCCATGAGAATCTCCATCTCTAACTCCTCTATCTTCCATTTACTCTTCAAACCTTTACAATAGGATTCTGCACCCTTTCAGGCTTTTTTGCTGGCTCCTGTGCTACAGCCTACACTTACATGTTTTGTTCTCCAAAGCTCCAGCCTTAGTTCTCTGCTTATTTGGATCATTTTCCATTCTCACCATTCATAAAGTTGGGTAATTGGTCAGAAAAAAAAGTAAAATGCATTTATAAAAATTTATAGATTTTTATTAGCAATTCTGTCTGAAACAAGAGCCTTAGAAGTTCTATCTATAACTAACTCTAAGATATTACAATTGTTCACAGTGATCGGATGATACTATAAAATCTAATATATACCTGTAACAATCATGCATAAGATAAAATTGGGCAGAAACCAAAACTTGAAATTTCATACAGCTTAATTGATCCCCAAACAATACAAAGTTTGATATAATATTATTAAAATTTAAACACATCACATTAGAATGCTGAGGAAGACAAGTACACACTGTCTTTTAATCCTGACCACCAATATACTCTGTGTGTGTGTGTGTGTGTGTGTGTGTGTGTGTATTCATAGGGCCTAAGCTGCAAAGAACTCTCAGAAGTAACATGGGAGAGTGTTGTCACTGGCTGGCTAGGCTTCGACCTGTGGGGTCTTTTCCCTTCTGGAGGGGGCAAGGCGAACTGAGCTCACAACCCCGGGAGAGCGAGTACTAGTTACCAGTCTCAAATTTATTAAAGAATTACAGCACTTTTATAGAAGAGGGGAGTCCAAGAACAAAGAACTGGTGGTGTAACATGTAGTCTGTAAGGATGGTCCAATTAGGAGTCACACAGTTTTGCAAAGGGAGGAGGGAAAGAGGAGGACAAGCAAAGCCAACATGGGGCAATGGTCGTCAGCGGGTCAGGTCACTTGGGAGTTTTCTCCACAAGCATGAATAATCCTGAGTGTGCAGTCAAGGATTTTACCTTTCTGCAGCCTATGGAGCATATACTCCAGTGGCTTCGTTCTATATCCCCACAGGAGAGGTGGGGGAAAAAGAGGTGGGGGAAAGAGGAAAGAAGTAGCTATATAATTTCCCTAAGACTCAGCAGATGGTGCTATAGGCACATCCTTCTGTCATCCACACAATCAGGAAAGAGTGAGTATTCAAGGATGGCATGAGAACCTAGATATTCCTAGAAAGAAGCAGACAAATTTGAATTTTGTCTTCTCCACTTAAAAGCTAAGTGATTTGAAAACAAGTTACACATTTTCTCTGAGTCTCAGTTTTCTCATCTGTAAAATGGAGGTAGTAACACCTATATTATGGGTTGTTATGAAGATTAATAAAATGATGTACATCAGCACATACAGCTCTATGGTTGGCATAAAGGAAAGCATAATTTCCCTTCTTCTGCCAACTCATGGAAAGAGGCACTTAAAAATCTTGAGCATAAAACATACCAAAGAAATATTTGCTCATAAAGCCTAAAGTCTTGAGAGGGGAAAACCACTAAACAAACTTATGATGGGAAGATTTTCATGCCAACCCTGTAACGGTGGAATACACACAGAGAAATCATGAATCTACTACCCAACACATGCTGATATTCACAAACAGATATGTGCCCTTTTATATCACACAAAAAAATAGTGGCTCTGATGTCCTGCACTTTCCAGTCCTTCTCTTTTACCTGTGAGATTCTCAACTCCTGGAGAATCTTCCTGGAAAGCAAATAAAGGAGCAGGAGGTGATAAGCTATCTCAAACTTATCACCAACTTTAGGCCATAAGTTAGCAATGTTCTCTACTTCTGTAACTGGTTGAAAAATATATATGACATGTTAAATCATATAAAATTCAATGATCAGTTTCCATAAATAAGTTTTATTGAAACACAATCATGCTCATATATGGTCTATGGCTATTTTCACGCTGTAAAAGCAGAGTTGAGTAGATGCAATAAAGACCATCTGGCCCACAAATCCTACCAATATTTATTACCCAGCCTTTACAGAAAAAGATTGTTGATCTCCTCATTTAGGAGAATAGTGGCCTCGAGGGCATGTTCACCTGGCAGTCTTAACCTGTAATCCTTTCCTCTCTCTAAGTTGTAGCTTGCTCCTCTGGGAAATTAGTCTTTGCTCAGCAAATTCCACCTCCTCTTCACTCCTACAGTCTCAGTCACACCTTTAAAAAGGTCATTGCTCTGATGAAGCATGACAACCTGGCCCAAATCAGGCATCCAAAGGAAACAGGACTACAGAATGAATACTGACTCTACCTCCCTCTGGGTAGTTCTTAGAAGAAAACACATAACCTAATGATGATAGAATTTGAAATCCTGTAATTATCATTTGCCAATAGTTTCTACCGCTCCTTCTCAAACCCTGATGACCACATTGCACAAGTTTTAAGTCTACATAACCTCACTCATCTTCAGTTAAAATTTGTGTTACATATTCACAATGGATAAAATGCAGAGCAAGGCCTTCATGGATAAGCAAAGAACCATTCATTGATTACCAATGCTAAGATTCCATTTATTTTCAGGTGAAATCATGTCTTCAGAAATAAATATGGCTAGAGCAGGCACTCTAGTCCTATTGTGAAAAAACAGAAATCGGTCAACATACAGGACTACAGTCATGACACTTGCTCCTCTTTCAGTTCAAGTCAAACTGACCATATTGGAGATCTTTATGTGCCAAGTAATGTAATGGGTCTCTAAGTAATGTAAGGATAAATAATGCCCATTCCTTGTTCTCAAGAAGCACATAATTTGGAAGTTACATAAGCACATGAACAAAAATATGTATGTATTTGTGAAAGAATAATTAACCAAACAATTAACAGTGAACCAAATAATTAATAGTAGCTATTTCTAGCTTCTACCTTTACAGGTATTTCAATTTTCACTTATCAGAATATTTTCCAATTTTTATAATATACATCAATTGCACCATAATTTTAAAGATGACAACATAGTATAACTGATATAACTGTAAAATTATGAACAAATTAATCATTTATACCTCTGTCTGAGGAATTCAAGAACTATTTCCTACAGGGTAAGGGCTAAAGTAGATTCTAAAGAATTAATAGTTCACTAGGAAGATAATGTGGAAAGGTATTCTAAGAAAAAATATCAAGTAACATAGTATATTCAGGAAAGTGGAAGTATGACAAGTGGAACATAAAGGGGAATCTGGAGAAAAGAAAATGAAGCTGGAGAGAAGTCACAGCCGAGATCATGAGGGATTTTGAACACTATGCTAGAGAACATGCCTTTCTTCCTAAGGTTACATGGCTGTTCAAATGAAAGCAACAATGATGAATGGTCACTAATGTCAGATAAACTGAGTTAGTAAATAGATGATGAGAGCCTCTACAGCCATGATCCATTCCAAGAAGTAATAATAAAATCATGGATAACACTCCAACTAGAATTTCATATAAGAAAATTTAGGTTAGAATGAGAGCCTGACTAGATGATCTTTAAGTTTCCTTTTGAACATTTAATTCCATGATTCTTTGACATTTGGGCTTTGATGTACCTGCAGTACTCCATTCAACTTCCATTAAAGTCCACACAATTTTGTTGTTGTTGTCAATGCACTGTGCTGCATAGTTGGAATACACAGGGGCCTTTCTGCAAAGTATCCTGAGATTTTGGCAGGCGGGGCTGATACTAGCCCAGATTTGGGAACTGCTATTGCAATCTCAGGTGAACATGTAAGGAAGTGAGAAGGTAATCACCTGGGAGGTGGAGATGGAGAAGGAGCAGGACTTGTTTAGGAGTGAATTAGGACATCTCAAAGAGAGCAGCTCCTCCCTAAGATGGACCATTATTTTCACTATAAAAAGGTCTCTATCCCCAACTAGAAGCACCCTGCAAGCTGCTTCAGTCTCCATCCTATTGTTCCTCTGGTGAACTAGGTAAGTGAGCAGGGATTAAGTTCTACTAATGGGTACTTAGTTAGGACTATAAATTATAAAAGTCCAGGATATGCTCTAAGGCAAAGAGGCACTGGGTACCAGTCTTCTTTTTAGAATACTCTTGGGAACTTTGGTATAAGTTTAGTTTTATCGAGAAGAAAAATGAAGCAACAACTGAACTATATCGTGTCTCATTTCTTTAACATCTTTCATTAAGATGATGGGAATCTAGTTATCCATTAGATTGGTTGTCTCTTTTACTATTGAGCTTTTTCTCTCTGTTGTACAACCAGTATGGCATAAAAGTCAGTGACAGCTTGAAGAATAAAAACAAAAGCTAAATCTGACAGCAGCCACCTCCAGCTTCTTGTCACCTAGACCTGTGGTTGGCTTTGCCCACTATGTCTACTTTCCCTTGCCTAGATGTCTTGAGGGTCTAATTCAGCTACCGGTGCTCCTTAGCTGTAGTTAGGCATACCATATAGATGATAGACCTGTCCCTTGAAGTGTGATAACTGAGACCTAGAAAGAAATTAGTAGATGAACTGGCACACTCAGAATTTCTGTAGCTCTAGCACAAAGCTCATATCCTCTATTAAAGGCAGAGAGTCCAAAACAGAAAATCTTTGCTTCTACATTCATTCAGGAAGGGAAATAAGATCTATGGATCCTGTTCCTGATTTCATCACTCTCTTGCTACATGGCTTGATCAAGTTGCTCAATTCTGGATTAGTTCTTGATTGCAACAGGATGAAATTAATCATGGCTGACAATTACTAAAATAATTGGACCTATTTGTATGTTTAAGCAAGAAAGAATAATAATAAGAGGTTGGAATTCTATTTTTCTTCCCTTTAGGTTAACTTAAATTTGGAAAAAAAAAAAGATGTCTAAACTCCTACAAGGCATTGTGACTGTCATTGATGTTTTCTACCAATATACCACCCCACATGGGGAATGTGACATGTTAAACAAGGCAGAGCTGAAAGAACTTTTGGAAAATGAGTTTCACCAAATTCTGAAGGTAAGAAGTCCATGCTAGGACTGAATTTTCCAGCAGTTCTCTTCTTCACCCCTTCCTGGCTTTCTGTCCTATATGCCAAACATCCTAGAGAACTCACCCTACATGGTGATAAAGAACCAGGTTTGGTAGGATTGAGATACCAACAAAAGTTGAACCATATGCTTTCCATAATATGACCAAGGTCAATAATCCTACCAAACAATAGAAAACATACATAGATTTTTACATGTCCTACCTATGGGTGTAAGTCCTATATTAAAATGTCCTGTCTATGGTTCTCAGAAAAATTGCAAAGTAGGTGAAATGCATCTCCTTCCCTTTGTCTTTTCATTTTGAAATATCCATACCACTGCTCATTTCTAAGATTCTGATACCATAAGGCCTCTAAATTTAGAAGATTGGCACCCCTAAATCACTAAAGAGAATGAGCACCTCTTTAAAATTGTCAGCTTTAGAAAGAAGTATTTGGGAACTTAAATCTAGCTCTTGAGTTTCAACTCCTCAAATCAACTGCCTACTGACTGTTGTTACTTGGAATTCTTTATATGTTTTAAATTACATGTTTCAGATATGAATCTCATCATCTTCCCTTCTAAACTCATTCTTCCTTCTTTTTGTCCATAATAGAAACCTGGTGCCATTCTTGATTTCCTCACCCTCAGCAATCAGCACCACCTTCCACCCTCCATCTAGTTCATCTACAGATGAACAGCCCATTTCTCTCCATTACTATTGTTAGTTGCCTGGTTCAGGCCATCTCATATTTCCAGTCTCAACATTTGGAACTCAAAATCCTTCAACAGCTCTCATCTGCTCATATCTAAAGTCCAAAACTTCTTAACATGACTTAAAAGTTATAATTTAGACCTGATATCTTTCCAGTCACATCTCTTGAGTCCTCAGATTCTAAATAGCAAACTTGATTTTCTTTCAGTTCTTTGAATGAGCCACACCTTCTCTCACCTCTAGCCCTTTGTTCAAATCATTCCCTCTGCCTGGAAGAATCTTTTGCTCCCTCTTCCTTCCTTTCTATCCCTTCATTTGGCTTATTTTAACCCTTCCTTCAAAGGGCAACACATCTTCTCATTAACCTTTCTTGGATCCTGAGTGGTTACCTTCTGATGCCACTCATAGAAACCTTATTACAATAAATTATAATTTTAAGTTTATGTACCTGACCCATTTTAATTTCATTTTGTCAAAACCAAATTTGTTCACTGCTTTATTTGCTCATATAACAAAATACTAGGCAGATAACGGGTATAATAAATCTTTCTTGAATGACTAAATTAATTAACTACTAAATTTGACAAAGTCACATATAAGTAATGAAGAAATCCAAAATTTTTCTTTCTAATTGGCTAACTGTTCCTATTTGACCATTCTTCACCAAAAATAACTGTTCCCTTTCATCTTTCAATTGTATCCCCTTCTAGCTCTTTCTCACTGCATTATTCATTGCATATTCCTTTCTCTTTTGGGGTAATCTAGCCCAAAGGACTATACAGTTGAGCTTCACCTAAATATAACAACCATTCACATTTCTACGGTCTTCCTTCAACTGGTAAACTGAATATGTAGTCCATACTGACAGAGCTGCCCACTGTACCTTGTTCCTATACAGAATCCAGATGATCCAGACACTGTAGATATCATCATGCAAAGTCTGGATCGAGATCATAACAACAAAGTGGATTTTACTGAGTATCTTCTGATGATATTCAAACTGGCAAAGGCTTGTAATAAAATCATTGGCAAAGATTACTGCCAAGCTTCAGGGTCAAAGCAGAGAGATCACAGTCACCAGCACCAAGAGGAACAGAGTGAAACAGAAGAAGAGGAAGACAAATGGCAAGAATCCTCTTCAAGTTATTCAAGTTCAAGTGCAGGAGAGAATGATTCCTATTCCAGGAGCTCCAGAGGAAGAATAAAACAGAGGCCTAGGTTCACATCCAGAAAATTGAGGCATCAAGGAATTTTGTCTAATTCTGAGCACTGGCAAAGTTCTGGGGGAAGGACAGAGTTAAGTTCAAGGCACTCTGAGTATAGTGAAAACAACAAGCATGGTGCTCATCAGCAAGAAAGATCTAACCCAAATGAATTTTTAGGGAATAAACAACGTAAGAAATCAGGCCTGTCCTCTGCTAGGGAGCATCATGGATTCAGCTCAGGGAGTTGTGAAGAACAAGACCACTGGTCAAATTCAAATGAACCTTCTGGTTCTGTTAATGAGTCTGCCTCAGGCCAGCCCTCTCAACAGAGATGGCATGAACCAAATGCAGGATCTCAATCAGGTACCTGTAATGAACAAGGATACCATTCCAATTCAAGTGAGTCTTCCAGTTATGGAAAACACAGGTCCAGCTCAGGTCATCCCCCTAGTAAAAGAAGACATGGATCCAGCTCAAATGGTCAGTCAGGGAGTTGGAAAGAACAAAATCAGGGATATAACTCAAGCAAGTCTTCAAGTTGTGAACAAGGTGGATCTGATTTAGATCAGTCATCACAGTATGAAAAACAGGGCTCCTGTTTTAGTCATTCTTCCAGTCTAAGGCAACCTAGATCAAGCTCAAGTGGTCAATCAGAATATAGGCAACAAAAATATGGTTCTGAATCAAGACAGTCCTCAAGCTATGAAGAATATGGTTCTGAATCAGACAAGTCCATAAGCAGTGACAAAAATCAATCAAGCTCCTATCAATCCTCTACTCAGAGAAAACACAGCAGCAGCTCTAGTCATCCATCAGAAAGCTATAGAAGACAAGCTCATGGCTCTGGCACAGGTCAGTCCTCTGCCTTTGGTCACGATGGGTCTGGCTCGGGAAAGTCTACTAGCCATGGTCACCTAGAGACAGGATCTGGAGAATCTTCTGGCTATGAACAATATGATTCTGGATCCAGTATTTCTTCTAGACACAAATACCATGAATTCAACTCAGGTCAACAGTCAGGGAGTTGCAGAAGACAAAAGCATAGCTCTGGATCAGGCCAACCCTCTAATTATGGAAAATATGGATGTGGCTCAAGTCAATCTTCGAGTCAGAAATACCATGAGTCTACCTCAGGTCAATCCTCTACTTATGGTCAGCATGGGACTGCGTCAAGTCAATCTTCTGGTTCTGCTCAACAAGGGTCTGGATCAGGAGAGTCATCTGGCTTTAGTCAGCATGGATCTGGCTTAAGTCAGTCTCCTAGTAACACACAATATGGCTCATCATCAGGACAGTCATCAGGCTGTGGTCAACATGAGTCCAGCTCAGGTCAGTCTTCCAGCTTTGGTCAGCATGGGTCTAGTTCAGGTCAGTCTTCCATTCATAGGAGACAGGGGTCTGGTTCAGGAGAGTCATCTGGTTTGGGTCAACATAGGTCTGGCTCAGGAGAATCATCTGGCTTTAATCAGCATGGATCTGGCTTAGGTCAGAACTCTAGTAGTGGACAATATGGCTCATCATCAGGACAGTCATCAAGCTGTGGCCAACATGAGTCCAGCTCAGGTCCGTCTTCCAGCTTGGGTCAGCATGGGTCTGGTTCAGGTCAGTCTTCAAGCAACAGGCAACACAGGTCTGGTTCAAGAGAGTCATCTGGCTTGGGTCAACATGGGT
>JAJEJO010003992.1:179592-234499 GCA_020662805.1 Glaucomys volans | reverse complement strand
ATCAAGCTGTGGTCAACATGGGTCCAGCTCAGGTCCGTCTTCCAGCTCTGGCCAGCACAGATCTGTATCAGGCCAGTCTTCTCGCCACAGGCAGCACAGGTCTGGTTTAAGAGAGTCATCTGGTTTGGCTCAACATAGGTCTGGCTCAGGAGAGTCTTCTAGCTTTGGTCAATATGGCTCTGGCTCAGGAGCAACTTCTGGCTTTAGTCACCATGGATCTGGTTTAGGGCAATCCTCTAGTAGTGGACAACATGGCTCATCATCAGGAGAGTCATCAAGCTGTGGCCAACATGGGTCCAGCTCAGGTCAGTTTTCCAGCTGTGGTCAACATGGGTCTGGTTCAGGTCAGTCTTCTAGCTATAACCAGCATAGATCTGGATCAAGCCAGTCTTATAGTCACAGGCAACATGGTTCTGGTTCAGGACTGTCTTCAAGGTATAGACAACATAGATCGAGCTCTGGAGAATCTTCTAGTTTGGGAGAAGGGTCTGGATCAGGCCAATATTCCAGACACAGGCAACATGGATCTGGTTCTGGTCAGTCATTCAGGTTTGGTCAACATGGCTCCAGTTCAGGAGAATCTTCTGGTTTTAGTCAACATGGGTCTGGCTCAGGAGAGACTTCTGGCTTAAGTCACCATGAATCTGGTTTAAATCAATCCTTCGGTAGTGGGCAATATGGTTCATCATCAAGACAGTCATCAAGTTGTGGTCAACAAGGGCCCAGCTCTGGTCAGTCTTCCAGTTATGGTCAGTTTGAATTTGGTTCAGGTCAGTCCTCTAGGTATGGTCAACACAGTTCTAGATCAGGCCAGTCTTCTAGTCACAGGCGATACAGGTCTGGTTCAAGACAGTCATCTGGTTCTGGTCATCATAGGTCCAGATCAAGAGAATCTTCTGGCTCTAGTCAGCATGGATCAAGCTTAGGTCAGTCTCCTAGCTATGGTCTGCATGAGTCTGGACCAGGTCAGTCTTCTACTTATGGTGGATATAGGTCTGGCTCAGGTCAGTCTTATAGCCATAGCCAACATGGATCTGGATTCAGTCAGTCTTCTGGGTCAGGAGAGTCATCAAGCTGTGGCAAACATGGGTCCAGCTCTGGCCAATCTTCAAGCTATGGTCAACATGGTACTGGTTCAAATCAGAGTTCCAGCCCTGGCCGACAGAGGTCTGGATCAGGACGGTCATACAGCCACAGGCAACGTGGGTCTGGGCAAAGAGAGACTTCTGGTTTTGGTCAACAAGAGTCAGGCTCAGGAGAGTCTTCTGGATTTGGTCAATATGGTTCTGGCTCAGGAGAGTACTCTGGCTTTAGTCACCATGGATCTGGCTTAGGTCAATCCTCAAGTAGTGGACAGTATGGTTCATCATTAGGACAGTCATCAAGCTGTGGCCAGCATGGGTCCACCTCAGGTCAGTCTTCCAGCTATGGTCAACATGGCTCTCATTCAGGTCAGTCTTCAAGCTACCACAGACATAGGTCTGGATCTGGGCAGTATTCTAACCACAGACAACATGGTTCTAGCTCAAGAGAATCATCTGGTTGTGGTCAACATAGGTCTGGCTCAGGAGAATCTTCTGGCTTTAATCAGCATGGATCAAGCTTAGGCCAGTCTTCTAACTATGGTCAGCATGGGTCTGGCTCAGGTCAGTCTTCTAGCTGTAGCCAACATGGGTCTGGATTCAATCAGTCTTCTGGCTTTGGTCAACATGGGTCTGAGTCAGGAGAGACTTCTGGCCTTAGGCAGCAAGGATCTAGCTTAAGTCAATCCTCTAGTTATGGACAACATGGTTCTTCATCAGGACAGTCATCAAGCTGTGGCTCACATGGATCCAGCCCAGATCAGTCTTCCTGGTATGATCAGCATTGGTCTGGTTCAAATCAGCATTCTAGGTATGGTGGCTCGAGGTCTGGTTACAGTCAGTCTTCTAGTCATAGTCAACATTGGCCTCTATCTGGCCAGTCTTCTAACCAACAGCAATATGGTTCTGGTTCCAGAGAGGTTTCTGGCTTTGGTCAACATGAATCTGGTTCCACAGGGTCACCTGGCTTTAGTCAGCATGGATCAGGCTTTGGTCAATCCTCTGGTTATGGACAACAGGGTTCAACATCAGGACAGTCCTCATGCTCTGGTCAGCATGGATCCAGCTCAGGCCAGTCTTCCAGTTATGGTCAGCATGGATCTGGTTTAAGTCAGTCTTCTAGCTATGGACAACACAGATCTGGATCTGGTCAGTCTTCTAGTCATAGGCAACATGGGTCTGGTTCAAGAGAGTCTTCTGGTTTTGGTCAACATGGGTTTGGCTCAGGTCAGTCTTCCGGCTTTCAGCATGGGTCTGGATCAAGTCAGTCTTCCAGTTTGGGGCAACAAGGATCTGGTTCAGGAGAATTTTCTGGCTTTGGTCAACATGAATCTTGCTCAGAAGGGTCTTCTGGCATTAATCAGAATGGACCTGGCTTAGGTCATTCTTCCGGCTATGGACAGTCATCATGCCATGGTCAACCTTGGTCCAACTCAAGTCAATCTTCTAGCTATGGTCAGCATGGGTGTGGTTCAAATCAGTCTTCTAACTATGGCCAACAGGGATCTGCCTCAAGTCATTATTCTAGCCATAGCCAACTTGGGTCAGGCTCAGGTCAGAGTTGTAGCTCTGAACAATATGGGTCTAGTTCATGTCCTTCCTCTATATCTGGGCAACATTGTTCTGGATCTGGTCAGTGTTGGAGTTCTGAACAATACGGGTCTGGTTCTTGTCCCTCATCTAACTCTGGACAATATTGTTCTAGATCTGGTCTGTGTTCTAGCTCTCAACAATATAGATCTGGCTCATGTCATACATCTAGGTCTGGATCATGTAGCTCTGGACCCAGTCAGTGTTCTAGTTATGAGCAACATGAATCACAAGGGAGATGTGGAAACCAGTATGAATCAAGCTGTAAACATTCAAATTATAATGAAGGACAATCAAGAAACAGTTATAGACAAGCAGAAAGTTCCTCAGATTGTACCTTTGGACAAGTTACACCCTGTTATGGACAGTCTAGATCCAATACTACCAACATACTGCCATTTTGCAATGAGGACAATAGACAAGGTGGCTATTACTATCAAAGAGGAAGAGGAGGTAACTATGGAGGGGGAAGTGTAGGTTCAAGTTCTAATAGTTTTAATAGTAGCACTCCACTCTATGAATATGTCCAAGAGCTGAAGTGCTAATTCTAGGAATGAATAGCAAACATAAGTTAAATTAACTCAAATAGCAATTCAAAAAATGAAAAATTTGCAGATAAGTAACTCATCATGAAATTTCTTTCTCAAAGTAGATATATCTATTCTTTTTCTTAAAGCTATAATGTTCTCTGTTCCTTATTACTGGATTCCTTCCAAACAATGTAGGGCATTTGGGCTACTCTGTTAGGAAATATTAGGTTGAATAAATGATTAGTGTTGGGGGTTAAATTTAGAAGAATAAAGCAAAATATTTAAAGAATATGGGATTTAGTTAAGGTATCTTTTTAAAGAGGTTATTATTTAATTAGAGATGATTCCAAAACAAAGTTTGTAGCTTTATAAAGCTATGTATTATAAATGGATTACCAGTCCTGGAGCCAAAGCTTTCTCTTACAGCCACATGTACTCTAATTTTTGGTGTGACCTACATTGAATGGTAGCAGAAACACAAAAGACCTAAAGCAAAGATGTAGCCTGAGTAGGTTCTTTGTTTCTCAAAAACCACCAAACCCCTATTTTTGGTTATACCTTTAAGAAGTACTAACTACTGGAATTAAAAAGTTGCTTCAAATTCTTCTCCCTAGCCAACAAGCAAGAGTATGATTTTTTTTAATGGTCTAGAGATTGAACACAGGGTCTCACACATGCTATACAAGCACTTTACCATTGAGCTATATTCTCAGATTCCCTCCCACCCCAACTTTTAAATTTTATTTTGAGACAGGATCTTGCTAAGCCATCCTCAAACTTGTGATCCTCCTGCCTCAGCCTCCCCAGTAGCTGGAATTACTGGCATAGGCCACTGTGCTCACCAAGAGCATTATTTCTTAAAGAGCAGAGATGGATCAGTTCAGGATCAAAGGATCCAAATGTGGGCTTTAACTTGGTTTCAGCAAGAAAGATCTTGGCTCCTATTTCTGTGAAGTTGCTCTCTATTAGAAAACTTTAGAGGTGCTGTAAGATGGAAATACAATACCTTCTGTAGTTTACTATCCTTTCATGTAGAGAAATATTTATACCCAACTAGAAAGAAAGGCTATCACAGTTATATATGGTTCCTTGGTTTGACTGTAATGTGTTTGTTTCAAGTCTTTGGATTCAAATGATTACATTACATTAAAATTAACAATACATAAATTATGATCAAATACTGAGTTTTGTCTCATCTCTGCTTCATTTCATTTCTCTCACACAGGTGGTCAAACTAAAAACTAATAAGAATAACTATTTCCTGAGGTCATACCATTCACAAACAACTCAGAATATATGAAGAGTTTTTAAATCTCAGTAAGACAGACAATTTAATTTGAAAATGGACAAAAGGCCATGGCATTATTTTTGGCAAAGATTTTATGGATATGACATAGCCATCAGAACTAAAATAAATGAGATTACATCAAACTGAAAAGTTTCTTCACAGCAAAGGAAACAATTTAAAAAACCCTACACAATGAGAGAGCTATTTATAAAAACATATATACAATAAAGGGTTAATATTCAAAATATATAAGTAACTTAACCCAATAGAAAGGGAAAAAAACAAATAATTTTAAAATGGGATAAGACCTAAATAGATACTTTTCCAAAGCAAGACAAAAAATAATCAACAGGTACATGAAAAAGTATCTGACATCAGTAATCACCAGAGAAATGCAAATCTAAACTACAATAATATATCACCTCAGAGCTGTTAGAATGGCTGAAGTTAAAAAGTCAAAAGATAAAAGTCTGGTGAGAATGTGGGAAAAAGGGAACTTTAATGCACTTTGCGGGAATTTATATTGGTGCAGCCATTATAGAAAATGGTATGGAGGTTTCTCAAAAAATTAAAAATGGAACTACTACAAATGTGATCCAGCAATCCCACTTTTGGGTATATATCCAAAGGAAATAAAATCACTCCCTTGAAAAGACATTTGCACTCCCAAGTTCACTGCAGCATTATTCACAATAGCTACAATATGGAAACAACCTAATTGACAATTGATGAATGAATGGATAAAGAAAATGAGATACGTTATGGAATATTATTCAGTCTTTAAAAAGAAGGAAATCCTGCCATTTTGCAAATGGCCGAACCTGGAGAACATTATGCTAAGTGAAATAAGATAGACACAGAAAGACAACTACAACATGATCTCACAATCAGAATCTTAAAAAGTCAAACTCACAGAAACAAAAAGTAGAAGGGTGATTACCAAGAGTCAGGAAGCAGAAGAAATAGAATATACTGATCAAAGACTATAAACTTTCAGTTATAAAATGAATAAGTTATGGAGACCTAATGTCCAACATCATGATTATGGTGAACAGTAATGTATTTAATCTTGAAGTTTGCTAAGAGATCTTAAATATTCTCACTACATCAAAAAACAGTAATTAAGTTAGCTTGATTGTGGTAATCACTTCAAAACACAAACATTTATCAAAACATTACACCATACAACACATATACTTTAATTTATCACTTTTATACCCCAATAAAGGTAGAGAAAATTACAATGGTCAGAAGAGTCAGGTGCAATGGAACTCACCTGTAATTCTAGCAACTCAGAAGGCTGAGAAAGGAATATCACAAGTTTAGGCCAGTCTAAGTAAATTAGCAAGACCTTCAGCAATTTAGCAAGACCCCATCTCAAAATAAAAAAATAGCCGGGCACGGTGGCGCACGCCTGTAATCCCAGCACTTGGGAGGCTGAGGCAGGAGGATCATGAGTTCAAAGCCAGTCTCAGCAACTTAGCGAGGCCCTAAGCAACTCAGTGAGACCTGTCTCTAAATAAAATACAAAATAGGGCTGGGGATGTGGCTCAGTGGAGTGCCCCTGGGTTCAATCCCCAGTACCAAAAGAAAAAAGAAAAAAAAAAAAAAATAAATATATATATATATATATAAAAGGGCTGGGGAGATAGCTCTGTAGTAAAGCACCCTTGAGATCAATCCCCAGCACCACCTCCAAAAGGGCAAAAAAATTGAAAGGACACTCTTATGGTACAGATTTAAGGTATCCCCAAAAGTTCATGTGTGAGACAATACAAGAAGGTTTAGAGGTGAAGTGATTGGGTTACAAAAGCCTTAACCCAATAAGGTCATTAATCCCCTGAGAGGGGCTGGAAGGCTGTGGCTGGAGGAGGTGGGTCATTGGGAGCATGTCTTTGGGGTATGGATTTGATGAGCTGAGCTTAGATTCCCTCTCTGTTTCCTGATCATCATGTCCTGAGCCATGTCCTATGCCTCCACCACACACTTCTACCATGATGTTCAGCCTCATTTCAAGCTCTGAGGAGAAGAGTTGCCCATCTATGTACTGAGACCTCTGAAACCATGAGCCACAAAATAAACTCTTCCTCCTCTAATTGTTCTTGTCAGGTCTTTTGGTCCCAGCAGCAAAAATGCTGACTAAAGCAGACATTACCAAACTAGATGCACAAATAGCCAATAAGCACATGAAAAAAAAATTCAATGTCATCAATTATCAGGGAAATGCAAAATTAAAACAGAGATAATATTGCACATCCATCAGAATGATTAAAATTAAAAACGTTGGCAATTTCAAATTTTGGTACTACTTGGGGAAGTAAAATGATATAGCTGCTTTGAAAAATAGCTTTGCAATTTCTTATAAAGTTAAATATACTTTCATCAAAGTTGAGAGACTCAAAACGGAGTCACTTATGTTAACTCTAACAAAAAGTAAATTTAAAAAGCCAGGAAGTTGGACATTAGGGATGGCAGATTAGAGGAAGACTGCATTTGTAGTTGCTCTGTGGCATAATATTTAAGCAGGAGTATTGTCTCACTGTGAGGTGGGTTAAAGAGGGATTTCAATAAAATTCAATATTAGAAAGTCAGAGTGTCTTAGAGACTCAGAAATCTGGGTGCATTAAACAAAGAAAGTATATCAGAACCAAGACAGTGGCAGCAGAGCAGCAGCAGCAATAGAGATGCTGGTTCACCACAGAGGGGAGCAATAACACAGAGAAACATAATGGACAGATTTGGTATGAAAAAACTAGAGATCAGAAACGCAGACTGAACTTTGCTGATTCAGAGCCTACACCACAACCTGGTATTCGAATAATGCTCTGTATTTCTCAACTGGCAAGTGAAAAGCTAATGTGGCAGTCATCTTGAGTTAGCCATGCTGCAGTTTGCTGCTGAAAAGCTTAGGAGATAAGAGAAAATACTGCCATACTGCTCAAGCAAGTGCCTACTGTGTGGTGTACAGAACATAAGTGAAACAGGCACAGAGGAGACTGTATCCAAAGACATTCAAGTCATAAAAAAGTAAGGGAGCCCAACTCAGCTTTTCCTTTAAGTCTGGTGTGACCATCTGAACAGGGTTGGGAATCTAAACAGGCAGAAGTAAATATACTCAGGAATTGAGCCTGGGAGGGCTGTGTTTGCAGGCTGCAGATTATATGGAAGATTGGCTTCCCTGTCCCATGCATAAAATTCCTGGGAGACTCCCAACAGAGACTGGCAATATTTGGACCCTAAGGGTGTGTTGATCTAATCTCTCCACAGCAGATACTGCCCAACAAAGACCCTAAGGCTAGAACTCCCCTCACAGAAGTCTGAAACAGCCGCCCACTAGGAGTGTATTGATCTGGTCTATGCAGACAAAACACCAACTGACAGTACTTCCCACTCCATCCTACCTTATACTGGAGAGAAGGAAAGCTGAGAGCTATTTCAACTAGCTGCAGTCTTAGGCCACTCCAACTGGCAACTCAGTGAGCAACACAAAAAGAAGAGGTTAACAATACAGTGCTTGTTCATTCTCTCTCAGTACATAGCCCAAGAGAAAGAAAAAGGACAGTTGTGTATAAGCAGTAAACATCCGTTCCCATCAACTATCTTGAACACCTCAGTGGAGACAATTCCTTCTCTTCCATTAAGAATACTTACTCCATTGGTGGGGTAGGCATTGTTTTTGTTTTGTGTGTGTGTTCTTGCTGTGCTGATTGGTTCATGGACATCATATGTACATATACATATTTGTTCACTTTTTTCTCATTTTTAGAATTTTTTGAATATAGCTATTTTTCCTTGTCTTTTGAAGGTTGGGGGCTTTGGTTTAATTTTTTAATTTTTTATTTGTTCTAATCTGTTGTACATGACAGTAGAATACACTTATACATCTTAATAGACCATACATAAGTGGAGTGTAATCTCTCATTTTCTGATTACACATATTATAGGATCACATCAGTCACACGTTCATATATGTACATGAGGTAATAATGTCTGTTTTATTCTACTATCATTCCTTCCCCCACAACCCTTCCCCTCCCTTCACTCCCCTCTACCTAATATAAAGTAACTCTGTTCTTCTCTATCCACCCCCCTTATTGTGAATTAGCATCCGCATATCAGAGAAAACATCTGACCTTAGGTTTTGGGGGTTTGCCTTATTTCACTTAGCATGATATTTCTAACTTCCATCCATTTACAAGCAAATGCCAGAATTTCATTCTTTTTTAAAGTAGAGCAATTTGGTTTTGTTTTGTTGTGTTTTCTTGTTTCTCTTCTTTCTTTTCCTTCTAACAGTGAAATACTCTTGTTCTCTCTCCCTTTACTTTGTTTTTCCTATTTTTAATTCTCCTTCTTTATAAACATCACCTGCTACATCTCTTCTGCATTCTCTGTTTACTTTTTGAATGTTGTAAATGCTGTCCTTCCTTCCTATCACATTTTCATTTCTCTTAACTACACTTTCAACATCTGTTAGAACTAATCAGTTTATATAACTCCTTCCCCCACCATTCATGTTGTTTCAGTAATTACTGCTGTGGATGACATAGTTGACACCTACTATTTGCTTCAAAGGCACATCTAGTTCATGATTATTTATGGTTTTTGTTGTTGACAATTACTGATCCTACCATTCCTCTTTTTTGTGGTAATTAATGTTATAAATGCTATACTAGGAACTGGATATTTATTTTAATACTGTATGTTGTTTGCACAGGTTGTTACTTCTATTTGTTTCCCCCTATCCTGTGTGGTACTGGGAACCTGCAGGTACACTATAACTTCACAGGGTAAAGACTCTGCTATTATACTAAACTCAGGCAAAAAACAGCAAATCTTGCTCTACACCCAAATTAATGAAATTCAAACTTCAGCTATACTTTCATATAAGAATAGAAGTGACAAAAACCCAATACAACACTGAGGTCACAAGTGGGAATGGCTAGGGTGGGCCCACAGGTCCCACTCATAGATGTACACTACTGTACTGTACTGTACCCCTACAAGGGGGTCTCAACCTAGATCACTTTAGGATACTTTGGCAAGAGAAGGCTGTTCCCTAAAAAGGCCCAAACTAAGAGGGGAAGAGAAATCCATTCCAGTGAATGCATAAAACTTATCACAGGAATACAAGAAATATGAAAAAATGAGATAACACAACACCTCCTAAAATTCATAATTCACCAGCAACTGACCCTCAAAGATACTTATGTGAATAAAAAAAGTCAAGAGAATGAATATAAAAATGATCAGTGAATCCCAAGAGAATACAAAAAAAAACTGAATGAATTAAGGAAGTCAATGCAGGATATGAGTGAGAAATTTGATAAAGAAGATAGAGGTATTGATAAAGAACCTAACAAAAATCTTGTAAATGAAGACACAATAAATCAAATCAAATGTTCAGTTGAAAGTCTCTCTAATAAAGTAGAACATGCTGAACACAGAGTGGAGGCCAAAGTGGCCAGCCTTGAACATTCAGATAGTATAAAAGAAAATAAGTAACCATGATCAGGAATACATAAGAACTCTAGGACAAGATTAAAAGACCAAATTTAAGAATCACTGGAATTGAGGAAGGTTGTGAGATACAGGCAAATGGAATGGATAAACTCTTCAGGAAAATAGTAACAGAAAAATTTCCAAACCTTGACAATAAGATAGAAATCCAGATATAGAATGCACTCAGAACCCCAAAAAACAAGATTTTAAAAAAAAAAACCTCTACAATACATTATAATTAGAATACCTAACATACAAAACAAGAATAGAGTTTTAAAAGCCTCAAGAGAAAAGTATTAAGTCACATTTAGAGGCAAGCCAATCAGAATTACTTCTTATTTCTCAGCACAACTCTTAACAGCCAAGAGGACTTGGAATGATGTGTCCCAAGTTCTGAAAGAATATTACTGTCAAGCAAGATTACTCTAACCAGCAAAGCTACCCTTCAAAATCAATGGAGAAACAAAAACCTTCCAAGATAAGTAGAAACTAAAAGAATTCATGACTACTAAGCTGGCACTACAGAACTTACTTAAAGAAATACTCCACACAGAAAATAAGCCTCAGAGATCACAAATTAACAAACCTCATTTGAAGAGTAGCTAAGCAAATGAGAAACAGGACAAAGTTAAACATTAGAAATAAAACAAAATGGCAGGAATTAATAAACATGTCTATAATACACTGAATGTAAATGATCTCAACTCTCCAATTAAAACACAGACTGAGAGAATGGATTTAAAAATAAGACCCAACTACATGTTGTTTGCAAGAGATTCCCCTTACAGGTAAAGACAGACACAGGCTGAAAGTGAAAGGATGGAAACTAATATACCATGAAAATGAAGCATAAAAACAAGCAGGAGTACTTACTTTCCTGACAAGTCTGACACAGCAGACTTTGAAATCAAAATTAATCAGAAGAGACAAAGAAGGTAACTTCATACTGGTAAAGGGAACAATCCAACAAGAATATATAATCATAATAATGATAATAAATATTTATACCCCAAATGTGGGTGCAACTAATTACATAAAAGAGATACTACTTGAATTAAAGTCTCTAACAGATCCCAGTACAGTAAAACCAGGAGATTTCTACACACCACTCTCACCATTAGATAGCTCGTCCAGATACAAACTCAGTAAAGACTCTTTAGACCCAAAAAATATTACAAATCAAATGTACTAAACAGACATCTATAGACTATTTCATCCAGCAACAGTTGAATATAACTAGGAAAAAAGGTCATAAAATTCACTTGGAAGAATAAAAGACCCAGAATAGCCAAAGCAATTCTAAGTCAAAAAAGCAATACAGGAGGCATCACAATACCTGACTTCAAATTATACAACAGAGATACAGTAACCAAACTGAATGGTACTAGCATAAATACAGACACAGACTAATGATACAAAATAGAAGACAGAGACAAACCCACACATCTACAGTTATCTGACCCTTGATGAAGATGCCAAAAACATACACTGGAGAAAAGACAGCTTCTTTAACAGATGAAAAACTTCTTTAACAGCTGAGAAAATTGGTTATCCATATGTGGAAGAATAAGACTAGACCCTTATCTCTCACCCTGCACAAAAATCAACTCAAAATGAACCAAAGACCTAAAAATTAGACCAGAAACCATGCAACTCTTAGAACAAAATGTAGATTCAATGCTCCAGCATACAGGCACAGGCAATTACCTTCTGAATAGGACCCCAAGAGCTCAGGAAATAATGCCAAGAGTTAATGAATGGGTGGCATCAAATTAAAAAGTTTCTGCAAAGCCAAGGAAACAAGAACAGGACAAAATCTTTTCTAGCTACTCTTCTGACAGATTAATATCTATAATATATACAGAATTCAAAAAGCTTAGAACCACAAAAAAACATTAATGGGTGAATTAATTAAATAGACACTTCTCAGAAGAAATACAACTTGCCAATAAATACATGAAGAAAAATAGTCAACATTATTAGCAATGAGCGTAATGCAAATCAAAACTACACTGATATTTCATCTCATACCTATCAGAATAGCAGTCATTAACAATACAAACAATAATAAATGCTGCCAAGGATGTGGAGAAAAAGGAACACTTTTACACTGTTGGTGGTACTGCAAATTAGTACAACCACTATGGAAAACAGTATGCAGGTTCCCCAAAAGACTAGGCATGGGACCACTATATGACCAGCTATACCATCCTTCAGTATTTATCCTAAAGAATTAAAGTCAGCATACTATATCAATACATGCATATCCATATAGAGCAGTACAATTCACAATAGCCAAACTATGGAAACGGCCTAGGTGTCCATCAACAGATGAATGAATAAAGAAAATGGGATATATATATATACACAATGGAGGTTTATTCAATCGTAAAGAAATATGAAGTTCAATCATTTGCAGGAAAATGGATGGGACTTGAGTTAAGTGAAATAAGTCAAACTCAGAAGATCAAGAGTCATATGTTTTCTCTCTAGTTCGAGAAGAAAAAGGGAAAGAACAATGGGGGATAATCACATGAAAAGCAAAGGGAGATCAACAGAGGAAAGGAAGGGAACCAGTGGGGTGGGAGAAGGGGAAGGAGGGGGAAAGTACTGGGGAGCCATCTTAGCCAAATCATATTGTTATATTGTATGCATATACTAATATGTCAAAACAAATCCCACCATTATGTACAACTATGATGGTCCAATCAATAAATGTGAGGAAAAAAATTTTGAAGAGCCAGGAGGATATGAAGAAAGGGTTTTCACACACAAATGCCTAAGAGTAACTATCGCAAAGACTCTATCTACCAAGACCACAACCTTACACAAAAAAAATACATCTATAAGGACATCTGCCCAGGAGCTTTCTGCTCAACCTTGTCCTGGCACCACTCTTATTATTAATGCTGTGGCAAAGCACTGTTGTTCCAAAATATCTTACATAATCCTTCTCATTTTTGCCTTTAAAATTTTCTCCTTGCCTCAGCCTCCTTGAATACACTGACAGTTTACTATGGCATGTGTATTCCTATTGCAATGCTCTGCTATCCCCCAAATAAATAACATTATTCTTTGGAAATTTTATCTCTTTTATTTAGAATTGACCTAGCATTTCTATTCCTAGGTAAAATGTCAACATATGTCCACATGAAGACTTTTATATGAACATTAACAACAGTTTTAATAATAATAGCCCCAAAATGGTACTGAGAAAACAGAAAATCCATATGTAGCAAAATGAAATTAAACCCCTATCTCTCACCCTGTATAAAACTCAACTCAAAGTGGATCAAAGACCTAGGCATTAGACCAGAGAGCCTACCCCTAATAGAAGAAAATGTGGACCTAACTCCCCATCATGTCAGCTTAGGAACTGACTTCCTCACCAAAACTCCTAAAGTGCAAGAAGTAAAATCAAGAATCAATAAATGGGGTGGTAGCAAACTAAGAAGCTTCTTCACAGCAAAGAAAACAATCAAGAATGTGAAGACAGAGCCTACAGAATGAGAGAAAATCTTTGCCACCTGTACCTCAGATACAGCATTAATCTCCAGGATATATAAAGAACTCGAAAAACTTAACACCAAAAAAAAAAATAACCTAATCAATAAATGGGCAAAGGAACTGAACAGATAACTTCACAGAAGAAAAAATATGGTAAGTCAACAAATACATGAAAAAATGTTCAACATGTCTAGCAATTAGAGAAATGCAAATTAAAACTACACTGAGATTCCATCTCACTCCAGTCAGAATGGCAATTATCAAGAATACAAGTAACAGTAAACTTTGGCTAGGATGTGGGGGAAAAGTAAACTCATACACTGCTGGTGGGACTGCAAATTGGTGCAACTACTCTGGAAAGCAGTATGGTGATTCCTCAGAAAACCTGGAATGGAACCACCATTTGACCCAGTCATCCCACTCCTCGGTATATACTCAAAGGACTTAAAATCAGCATACTACAGAGATGCAGCCACATAAATGTTTACAGTAACTCAATTCACAATTGCCAAGCTATGGAACAAACCTCAATGCCCTTCGACAAATGAATGGATGATGAAAATATGGTATATATACACAATGGAATAACAGTCATAAAGAAAAATGAAATTATGGCATTTGCCAGTAAATGGGTGGAACTGGAGACTGTCATGCTAAGTGAAATCAGCCAATCCCCAAAAAACAAAAGCCAAATGTTCTCTCTGATAGGTGGACGCTAACACACAATAAGGGTGGAAGAGAATAGAAGTTCAATGGATTAGACAAAAGGAGAATGAAGGGAAGGGAGGGGGATGGTGATAGGAAAGATAGTAGAATGAATTGAACATAACTTTCCTATGTTCACATATGAGTACACCACCAGTGTAACTCCACATCATGTACAATCACAAGAATGAAAAGTTATACTCCATCTATGTCGAAATACAGTCTATTGTATGTATATTTAAAAAGAGCAAATAAAATATTTTAATTAAAGAATTAAAAATCAATAAATAAAAAACTCATTCTCAATTAATTTCACTGGCTCACACTGACTTCACCTATTCAGAACAACTAGGCTACATAGAGAAAAGGAAAACAGCATCATCCAAGGAAAATCAGATTTCTGGTAGAACAAGGGGCTGCAGGGAGTATTCTATGAAAGAACTAGGGACATAGGGACATTTTTTGAAACATAACTAAAAAGAATGAGAGAAAAATAATGTGATTAGAAAGGCAGCAAATAATAAGCAGTAAGAAGCTACAAATATTTTGTCTGGTGGTTAAAGGAGTGTGTGCATGGGGGTAGCGCAGGTGAAGGGAAGAACTGGGTGAAGAAGGAACTGACAAGAAGAAAATGAGATTAGCCCATTCACCATCATTATCTGTGATACCTCCCATAGGAGATGGAGTGGGGAGCAAAACACCTTACAAGCTGTGCCTAGATAAAGAGAGTCACTATGCCTGGCAGGAAGAAGCTACTCTCATTGCATCCTTAATCCAACGTCTCTTCTGCCTGCCTTAGGAATGATCTGGATGACCTTAGGTTTGCTCTTCTTCTTTGACCTGCTTACCCATTACTGACCCCGCCATCGCTCTCGCTCGCTCGCTCTCTCTCTCTCTCTCTCTCGCTCTCTCTCTCTCTCTCTCACACACACACACACACACACACACACAAACATTTATCAAATTCATGATAATAGCTGCTTTTGAAACTCCTATAGTATCACCGTCTTTGTTGCCCACAAAGACGCGATCCCCTGAATGTGTATGCAGCTCTTTATCTTGCGCACCCGTTCGTTTCTTTCCCGTTCCTTTCCCGATTCCTCCCTCTCCCGTTTCATCCCGTTTCCTCCCGTTCCTCCCGTTTCCTCCCGTTCCTCCCGTTTCCTCCCTCTTCTTCTTCCTCTTCCCGCCATCAGCGTCTGCGTTAGTCTGTGTGTCTCTGTCTGTCTCTCTCTCTTATACCCTCAGTTGACCAATCACAGAACTTCCACGTGAAGCATACCCTCAGTTGACCAATCACAGAACTTCCACGTGAAGCATACACGGGCAAGCATAGGCAAAGGCTTAAAGCACGAACCAGACACACGTGTGGCCAGTTTACAATCAATACCGCCAGGCGCCATCTTAGCCGCCCCATAGAATAGTATAGCAAACAGCTCCCAACACTATAGCTCAATAGGAGCTCAATAGGAGTGAAACTCAATAGGAGAAAAGGAGACTAGAACTTGGCAATAAGAAAACAAAAGAGGTAAATGAAACGACAATGTTTTATTCATTTTAATCATTCTAATAAAACTGAAGCAAATATGACAAAAAGTTTATTACTATTAATTCTGGATGGAAGGCATGTTACTACTCAACATAAAAATAAAGCTTCTCTCTTAAGAACAGATGTAGTATGAACTAAAGAATAGGAGTGTTAGAAGGTTATTCTGTGTGACCATAAGTGGAAATTCAGGGTTCACAGCTTCAGAGGTGGAGCAGTTATGCATGATGACAAAGTCCAGGGTGTGGCCATTTAATGGATAGCTAAGAAGAATGGAGGTGAAATCAATTAAGTGTAAGAAATGAAGGATACAGATATATTACCACATGGTTGCTCAGTTTTCCAGAATGATAACAATAGCCAGGGTGGAAAGGAAGAGACAGTTGCCAAATTCCTCACCGAATATAGTTATAGATCAAAGAGATTAGCCAAGGCAGGGTAATGAGGATGGAAAGAAGGTGGAATGTATGTGCATTAATGGAGGAGTGGTCATTGAAAGAAGTCACAATGGTAAACAAAAAAGCATGCTTGGCCCATTTCCATGCTACAACACAATGGAGGGAGAATGAGTACTCTGCCCTGGAAACTGCTAAAAAGGAATGTCATTCAGGGAAAATATGATTTCAGTTAAGGTGAGGAGGTAATTACATTAAAAATCTTATCTAAACTCTTTGTAATTCACTGACCTAAAACTACATGTGCAATCAGAAAAGAGAAGAAGATTTAGCAACATACAAAAAAGAAGAGAAGCAAGACGAGGAGGAGGAACAACAAGAACAAGAACAAAGAACAGCAACAACATCCAAGGCCCTATTATACTGAAAATAAAACTGCCAACTGCACCAAAGAGGAGGGAATGCTGAAGGATACAGTCACAAAGCCAAAGTTCAGACAATCATAAAATATTCACTCTTGGGAAATCAAGTTGGCACAGAGTGAAATGACCTAAGGGAGCAAGTAAAAGAAATTTCAGAATATTTTAAATAAAGAGATTACTCGGTTTCAGGAAATGGTTTTGATTCTGGAAAACAGCTCTGAGGGAATCAATAGAGAGTCACCCACATAGGAAGATACTTAAGATTTAGAATCCAAAATAGACCTATGTAACAAGGAAAATACAATATACTGAGACTTTACTCCTTTTAAAGATAGCATTAGAAAAAAATTAAGATAGGATTAGAAAAGTGACTAGATCAGAATGTGAAGGAAACACATGAGAATCCAAGATGAAAACAATAATAATTGGTACTTTCAGATATCTTCTTAAACTACTTTAAGGTTGGGAGAAACTAAGCCCTTTGAATTCCTCTAACACTCCATACCACTAAAGGTCCTCTCTACAAAGCTTGCAGTCACCTTGGAAAAAGAGGCACATGTTCTCTCAGCTCTGAGATCTCCACGCTTAAAGAGAGGTTTGCCATGTACCCATCACCACTCTTCAACTTAGTTTGGGACAAGTGAAGAGCATAGGACCAGCTACACACTACATCCTACTCCACTTTTTCTCTAAACCTCCCTCCACTCTTGTTTAAGTGGTCTGTTTCCTATTCTGGATAGAGGTGGAATCTGAAAAAAAAATGTTCTGCCCAATAGCATCTTCTTCCAAATTTTAATGTCTCACACCTACACCGTGCCTTTTGAATTTAAAAAAAAAAAAAAGAATATTGATGTCTTTGTTCTTGGGTCACCCACTTTGGGCTGAGACCCTCAGAATATATCCATGTAAAGCCAGATAGAGGCTGGGAAGGACTTCATTCATAGTACACATATCTGGCCACAGTTGTTTTTGTAGCTCTAAACTATTCCACTTCCAAGTATCTCAATATTCATCAAAATAAAATCATTCTGAAGTATAAAATAATTGCCATCAAATTCATCTTTGCTCTGTTGGCAGGACAGAGATAGCAAGAATGCCAACTGAACAAAATGGCAGAGAACATGGGGATAGAAAGTAACTTTGTATGGTTAACCAGTTTGATAAAAATCACCAAACATTCCTGCTCTATCTCAACAACACTCTTAGAATGAAAAGTCCCACTGTGTTCAGAGAGGGAGACAGAAATGGTAAGGAGAGGATGAGAAAGAAGGGGAGGGCTTTGTTAAGGCACTAACAACATTCATCACTTTACCAGGCTTCAGACTTGGTTGTCTTCTCCTACAAAAGGGTAGGAGCAGAGTTCTTTTAGATTTCTGTGCAGGCCTTCCTTAATGTATCAGGGAATGTGTGTGTATATTCTACCAAAAATAATCCCATGTGCACCTGGTACCTCCCTTTGTAGCAACTGCCATCTCCTGCAGGAACTCAGTCCTCACTCAACAAATTTCAACTTCCTTCAAACCAACACCCTCAGTCACACCTTGCAAAGGTCATTCCCTAATGAAGTGTAGCTGCCTATCTGCTTAGCATCCTAAAATGGCAATAGAACAGATTAATATTTAATGATGTATTAAATATTAGTGGTTAATAACATTTATTAAGCATATACTATATGTTAGCATTGCTCTAAGAACTTCCTGTGTATGAATCCCCCACACTTCTCTGTGGGGTACTACCCATTCATTACAGATAAAAAATTTTAAAAAAAACAGAGAACATAGCAGCTTTCCCAAAGATATATAGCTAGTAAGTCACAGAGTCAGGATTTGAACCCTAGTAGTCTAACTCCAGGGTCTATCCTCTTAACCATTATGTGATTCTCCACCTAAAATGATGGTTTTGTTTAGAAATATATAATTTACAATTTGCCTTTGGCCTTACCTCCCAATGACTTCCTACTCCCTAAACCTCACTGTTTATATTTCATGTTTTCAGTATTTACATCTAAAATGCAACAGGGCACATCGTGTTCTCTTTACATAATAGAGTACAAAACAAGCCTTCAGTGGGAATATAATCTTCATGTAAAATTCAGGAACAAGCAGGTCCTATGCTCATACATTCATCAAGGTTTACTTCTGAATTTCCAGAGGCATTAGCACTAACAGAATTCAAGCATTCAGAAGGTAGAATAAAGCAGGTCTGGAGAAATAAACTTAGCGTAGGGCATTCATTCATTCTAAAACACTTTTAGAGCATTAGATAGATCTGATACTGTGCGGTATTATGGGCCTTCAACAGGGAACCAGACTAAGTTGTTGCCCTTTATCAATATTCATGCCAAAGAAGACTGAAAATAAACATATCAACAATAAGAAACAGGATGCTGTGACAAAATTACCAAGGGAACCTCTTTTGTGTGGGACATTTTAGGACATAGCAAATTTGAGATGCTCAAAGATATGCAGGTGGATATACAGGTCCTGACATGTTGTCATTAAGGCTTCATGTCAGATTCCCGGGAACATCCAGTTAAGACTATTTCATGATGCTGCAATGCAAACTTCTCAACCTGATGCTCCAGGCCCTGCTCCAGTCCAGCCCAGCCCTGCCTCTCTTACCACCACCACTCCCAAACACACCCTCTTCATTCCTTTTAGGCTAATTTTCTCATTGGCCCATATCAAGTTTACTCCCACCTCTTCTCTCCCCTACACCTATCTTTCCTTCTACTTATCCTTCCAGACCAAGTAGCCCTACCTTCTCCATTCTCATCTACTGAGGATTACCAAGCTCTCCTCTCCTCTAAACACTAGTTCCCAGATAATTAATTACCTACGCATACACTGTTTTGTCCTTTGCTGCCATTTTACATGTGCAATAACCCAAGACATTAACACATGGCACCATAATCTCCTCATAGCACCTGTGGGCAGGAAGGGAAAGGGATCTGGCACAATTCAGAGTCCTCAAAGCCAAAGATGGCGAGAAAGGACACAGGCTCAGAGAGGCAGCTTGAGGGTAACAAGCAGTATCTGAGAGACACAATTCCCAAGTGGAGGGGCACGAAGTCTCTAATCAGGTAAAAAAAAGACCCCAACAATGGAGAATACAGGTGACAATGCAGCTCTAGAAGGGAACTAAGAATCCAGGTGAGCCGGGCATGGTGGCGCACGCCTGTAATCCAAGCAACTTGGGAGGCTGAGTCAGGAGGATTGCGAGTTCAAAGCCAGCCTCAGCAACTTAGCGAGGCCCTAAGCAACTCAGTGAGACCCTGTCTCTAAATAAAAACACAAAATAGGGTTGGGGATGTGGCTCAGTGGCCGAGTGTCCCTGAGTTCAATCCCTGGTTCCAAAAATAAGAAAGAAGGAAGGAAGGAAGGAAGGAAAGAAGGAAGGAAGGAAGGAAGGAAGGAAGGGTGGGTGGGTGAATCCAGGTGAGATATCCAAATGAGGAGTAGAGAGAAAAGGCCAGTCTCATAGACTGGTCCAAGACAGGGTAGAGGTAATACAGACTTGTGACTTGGGGATAACTATTGGGTCCAGACATGGAATGGAAGCAAAAGGAACCTGGGAAAAAAATTCAGGAACTTAGGAACCAAAACTGGATGACCAAGTTTAAGAATGTGACTTAATTCTAAGCTAATTTATGGGCTTATTTTGAGGAAAATGAGAAAAGTAGATGAAAGAGAAGAGATGAAGGTCAAAAACGTTCATGTATAGATCACTAGACCATTAAAGGAATGGGCCATGTCTTATGCCTCACTTCTACCCTCCATAGCACTTAGCAAAGTAGATATTTTTTCCTTACATTAAAAAGAAATAAAGATCATAAGACATTTGGGTATTACCCAATGGAGGAAGTATGCCAAGATAACATGAGTCATCACTTAGCAAGCTCTGCATTGTGCAGGTTTACAAGAAAGTTCTATCACTTTAGCAACCAGAGTGGTAGTACAATCTGGCAAATGAACACAGGACTGTGTTTTATGAAGACATAAAACTAGACCAGTTTTATTAACAACCTCTTAAAAGACCTTAAACCAGTCACTTTCCTGAGCCTCAATTACTTCATCTATAAAGAAGTAAATGTAACTGCTCCAATTTTTTTCCAAGTATTTGGAACACTTTTCTCTAGATTTCTGCTTCACCAACTTCATTTCCTTTTTGAATCTTTGTTTAAATCTTGCCTTCCCAATGAGGCCTATCCTAACTACCCTATCTAAAACTGTTACCTGCCCATCTCAACATCCCCACCACCACACACTCTGATCTTTATTTTTTCTTTTTGTAACACTTATGACATATTATGTAATTTGTTCTTATTGCTGCCTACTAGAATGTAGCACCGTGAAAGCAAAGATCTCTGTCCTACTTGCTGATGTACTTCAAACCTCTGAAAGATGTCTCAAACAGAATAATGACCAATAATTATTTGTTGAATATACAAATGAATCTAATAAAAGGTAAAATCTTGTGAAAGACTAGAATAATAAACCACTTAAATTCTCCTTGAGGCCAGGGTTTTCTACCCACACCATCAAGCATTCAAATCTCTTCTGGTATTCTGTACCACAATGTGGGATAGGTGTTCAATAAGCCCTTACTAAATGAATTAGGGGACCCAAAGGGCAAGCACAATCACAGTGGTCTGGGGCCACCTGCTGGCAACTCTTAGTCACTGTCCAAGTAATTAAACTGACAGGACTTTCCAAAGGTGAACTGGGTTATAAGGAATATCTATCTACCTTCACCCAGTGAGGACAAGCAGGCTAAAGATTTTTTTTTTTTTAAAGGAAGGAAGGAAAGCTCCTGGAAATTTCTAAAGTTTCCTGGAAGAGATACCTGAAACCTAACCTCTTCTGAAGGACCATAGACCCAGTGTCCTTGAACTCACTGTCCCACTTACCATCGTAACAGTTAAGTACTACATACCTCATGAATTCTTATCATGCGTCAGATACGATTTTTGGGGGAGGTGGGAGTAACCGGGATTGAACTCAGGGGCACTCAACCACTGAGCCACATCGCCAGCCCTTTTTTGTATTTTAGAGACGGGGTCTCATTGAGTGGCTTAACATCTCTCCGTTGCTGAGGCTGGCTTTGAATTCACAATCCTCCTGCCTCAGCCTCCCAGCCGCTGGAATTACAGGCGTGCGCCGTCGTGCCCCCCATCAGATACTATTTTAGGCAATTTCAGGTGGGTGTGGTACTTGGGATTGAACCCAGGGATGTTTTACCACTCAGCTGTATCTCCAGTCCTTTGTATTTTTTGAGACAAGGTCTCGCTAAAAATTGCTCAAGCTGGCTTTGAACTTGGGATCCTCCTGCCTCAGCCTCCTGAGTGGCTGGGATTACAAGTGTGTGCCCCCACACCCGCCTACATGTATTATTTAATTCTCACATCCAATCCATTGATATAAAAAGTACCATACCACCCTTTTTCATATGAACACTTCTTTTTGAAATAACTTCTTTAGATAAAACAGTGAAGCAATTTTAACCAAAGTATTCCCAGGAATAACCAAGGCATGATGGGTACAAGATGTCTGGGGAGTACTAGGGCCCTTGAGCTGGCAGACCACTGGGACCCAACACCAGAGGACCTACCGTTTTCACACTACCGACCTACCCTCAAGCCAAGTACAACCTTGGTCCTGGCCTCTGGGTCCCACAGTCCACTCCGTTTCATTTGGATCACTCCATAAAAATGAGGATGCAGCCTGTTCCCACAGAGAGCCACTAGGGAGTTCGGTGAAAGGCGACTCGGTCAAAGCCGCTCAAGCTGGAGCCAGTGGGCCGGGAGCGCGAGTCCCGGAAGTGCAGCCCCTCCGCCCGGAAGTAGCTTCCTCTACTTCCCTCAGCGCGACGCGAGGTTGTGATGATCAACCTGCAGCCGAGCGGGATACCTAGGAACGTCCTGCTTGCGTTTTCCCAACGCACTGCCTCGATTGGCCCCAGGAGATACAAAGAGGACTGGAAGGCGGATCTTCCACCCCATCGCTGCACGGCTTCCACCACCTCCAGGGGGGAAGCCTGTGCTCTCACAAGCTGTGGTGCTGAGGGAAGAGGTTCGCGCGCTGCCCCCCGACCAGGCCCGGCACCAGCGCTACTAACAGAGAGTGCGACATTGGCGCTGCGTGGAACCCTTTTAGTGGGATAACGCCCTGGAGTCCGTTCTCCGACCGCTGCTGGGGTTAGGCATAGAAGAAACTTGACTGTCTCCACACATCTTCCATAAATTCTCCCCAGGTGACGGGCACCTGCGCCCCCGATGACCAGGTGGAGCCTCAGGCGCCTTGGTGCTCTCCACAGCCTTGATTAATGGAGTCCCAAAATGGTTTTAGGTGCTGGATGCGCATTGTAAAAATGGTTAAGAATTACTTCTTTTTTCTTTATTTTTCTTACCCCCCTCCCCCGTGTGTGTGTCTCTCCTCCTTTCCTCCCCCTCTCTCTGCCCTTCTCCCTCCCTTCCTGCCCCTCTCCCTTTCAGTACCTTTCCTTTCTTTCCTTCCCTAGGATGGAACCCACAAACCCAGGGGCACTCCACCTCTCAGCCACATCCCCAGCCCTTTTTTATATTTTATTCAAAGACAGGGTCTCGCTGAGTTGCTCAGGGCCTTGCTAAACTGCTGAGCTGGCCTTGAATTCACGATCCTCCTGCTTCAGCCTCCCAAGGAGCAGGGATTACAGGCATGTACCACCACGCCTGGCTAAAAATGATTTATTCTTACGTCTTTTTAAAAATATTATAGCGAGCACAACAAACCCATAGTCTCGAATATTATTGGAGTACAAGGCTGTTTTTGAGTAGTTGTCAGAGATTTAAAGAAAATGTTAACTTCAGAATACACAGATACTGCAAAATTTGTGCAGGTGGTACTCAAAGGACTAATTACAAACAAACTGGCAGTCTCACAAGGTCAGTAGAAGGAATTGGTGGACATGATGGTTAATATTGTGTGTGAACTTGGAAAATGTTTTTGAATGAGATTAATATTTAAATCTGTGAAATAGGTTAAAGCAAATTGCCTTCAGTGTGGTTGGGCCTCCCAGGGCCTGAATAGAACAAAAAGACTAGCCTTCCTGGGCAATAAGAGAATTTCCAACACACTCCCTTTGGATTTCATCTGCACCATTGTTTCTCCTAGTTCTCTAACCTGCTGATCTCCATTGGAGATTTTGGACATACCAGTTTCCGTAATCACATGAGCCAATTCCTTGAATAAACCTCTTTATAAATATACACATCCTAGTGATTCTGTTTCTCTGGAAATCCTGCCTAATACAGAGGGTACATTCAGAGTCCTCTGTTTGACTCTCAGAGTAAGAGAAGGACGGCAGGAGAGGGAAGACTTGACTAAAATCTGAAGCTCTGAAATGCTGAAGGTGTTACCCCATTACCTATCCATTGGGCAAACTCACCCTAGCTTCAGTGCTTGTCTCTTCCTTCCCCTTCCCACCAGGTCCCTTGGATGTCAGGTTCTAAAGTACTACAGCTGCTCACTTTTCCTGGAAGAGAACAGTGTAATGTAACATATAGAGAGCTGAGGCCTAAATCAGGATATCTAGTGTCCTGGTTCAGTCTTCTTATAGTTTGCAGCATTAGTTTATCAAAGTTCCTTCCCTTCTCTCAAATTCTATTGCATCTATATGATGAAAGGGTTCAAGTAGGTGACATCTAAAATCTTTATTGGAGGTGAGCATGTTTTCCTCATTCCTGGCCTCCTTCTCTCCCTTCTTCATTTTGCCCCAGAAATGGTAGGAGGACTTAACTGATTGGTAATTTTTTTTTAAATAATTGTCTAGGTCCTGCCCTGCTTCTACGTGGGTACTGCAGAGATGATCCCATGCCATGATAGGGGGCTATCCCTATTCCCTGAACCTTCCCCAGAGAGGCATGCCTCACCCCAGGCCTACCATTACTGGGTGAGCAAGTCCCCATGATTCTAGCGTCTAAAATGAGCAAGCCCTAGCTAATAGGCCCAGATTCACTGCCTGTTATTTAACCACTATTGTGAAAAAGATGGCATTTTGGTTACCTTATTTTTCAACCTTGTTCAGAACAAAAGCAAGAAAATAAAACAATGAACTCCTTTGCAAGAGCCATCTAACACCTTTTAATGCTTACATTAAATGAGACAATGAAAACATAATAAGTGCATATTAATGGGCAAATTTAACTCTATAGGATGTGTACATCTTAGAAACACTATAAGGCTGGGGATGTAGCTTAGTTGTAGAGTAGTTGCCTAGCATGTGCAAGGCCTGGGTTTGATCCCCAGAACTGAATTAAAAAACGCTATAACTGCTCTAAGAAAGTGAAAATGGCAACGTTTCATGGTAAACATCACACAACTAAATTCCCCCATGGAAAGTATACTTTGAAGACTTTTTTTTTTTTTTTTTTTTTTTTTTTTTTGGTACTGGGGATTGAACCCAGGGGCACTCGGCCACTGAACCACATCCCCAGCCCTATTTTGTATTTTATTTAGAGACAGGGTCTCACTGAGTTGCCTCGGGCCTCGTGAAGTTGCTGAGACTGGCTTTGAACTCGAGATCCTCCTGTCTCAGCCTCCCAAGTGCTGGGATTACAGGAGTGCGCCACCGCGCCCGGCTTTGAAGACCTTTTTAAAGATCCCTCAAGTAACACACATATCTGTCGATCAGTAAACAGTTGCTTAAAAAGTTAAAAGCATAGATTATGAAGTTGAAATGTCTGGATTCAAATCCTGTGTGTGTCCCTTACTAGCTCTGTGACATTATTCAGTTTTTCCATCTACAAAATAAGGGTAACAGTAAGAACTTGAAAAACTTTGGTAAGAACCATAAAACTTTTGTTATGTGTCAGGTGCTGTGTTAATCCTAGATCCCAAGGAATTTTACCTCTAGATTAAAAATCTATGAAACCAAGAAAGAAAATTGATTACAGAGGTTGTGTGGATAGTAAAAGTAAATCATATGTGAACATTTGGGCCAGTAACAAAGATAAATTTCTGGACAAATCTTACCTAGAAAACAGAATCAAGACCATCTTCCCAGGATGAACCCCCAAGACTGATATCAGTTTGACTAACAACTTCCAAACCCAGGTAACTTTTTGAACACATAAGATACAGGTGAACGATGTACTTTGCTTCAGATAATACTGAACGTAATTCCTCCAAACTGCCACCAGGTGTCTACAAACACTCACACTTCCCCTCTAACTTAACAAATATGGGAGCTGGAACTGAGAAAAAAGTAACTGGTCACAGAACAGTTGGCTAGTGATGGACTCTGCACTAAAACCCACATTCAGGTGGCTGGTTAGTACTCAGCCTCAGCTCCAAAGTGCTCTAGGTCTAGAAGAAACAGATGTCAAAGAAGTTTAGCACCAGGAGGAGCCTAAGACTCCCATTGTATCACTCATCCTTAAACCTCCTCAAAGAATAACACTTGGGCCATTCCAACTAAAGAATCTTATAGTCCACCAGCAAAGGGATTTAAATTCCCCCTCAGTCTCCTTGAGCCTCCTCCCCAAGGTGTGACTCTGTCTTCAGACGTCAGTGCTGAAATTCTCAACTTCTATTAGCAAACCCAGATATGTTTCTTCCTTGCGCCTTTAACGTTCTTTTCCTCTCCCTGTGAAGGCCGAAGCACCTGAGCACTCAGTGCAGAGCAGAGGTCCCAAATGCAAGTATTCACCACTTTCTCCCATCCTTAGTTCTAACTGTTGACAAACCTAAAGGTAACTATATGCATCTTTTTTCTCCATACACACAATGTACTTGTATCTCAGGTTCCACCCACTAGCTAGCAAACATGCTTTGGGTTGCCCGACCACTGTTTATGTGTTTGTCTTGCTTATATAAATGCACTCCACCACCATTACTAGATAGTAAGCTTCTTGAGAGTAGGGACTCTGGCTTTCTATTCCTCCTGGCACTAACATGGCAGTTTACACAATGAATGCTTATTGGATTGACCCCAGTAGTGACAAACATAAGAAGCTTGTGTACATTCTAGGTGCAGGATTATGTCCATGTTGCCTCTCTACCCTACAAAACTGCTCCCTGGAAAATGGCATGTCTCTCTAGTGGCAGCACTGACTCTGGTTGTAGACAAACATCAGGGGTGTGATGCATAGCACAGAACCCTAGATATTGGGTCACTATCCCACTGAACAAATCTGAGAAAACAGAGGTAGACACAGGCACAGAAACTTCTATAACTTGAACCTCCCAGTCTCTACAGCTATCCAAGAATGTCAAAAGATGCCCTTCTCATCTTTTCTCTTCCCCTTTTTCCCACTCTTCTACCTAGCTCTCCTCACTTCACCATTCTTCCCTTCTTCATCCCTTTTACTCTCTTCTCTGATTTCTCCTTTCCATCTCCTCTTCACCCTCCCCTGCCCCATGTTTGCTCTTCTTTTTTTTTTCTTCCTCTTTTTTATCTCAGCATTGAATGAACAAAAATAGAGTTCCATTCCTATAACTCAGGACCCTGGTTAACATTGTTCCAGAGATTTTCTCAAAGACAATGGCATTTAGGGTCATCTGTACCAAAGAATTTTGCACTGTGAGGATTCCTATAGAAGACCCTTTATTTCTTGTACCTCTGTCTGATCTTATTGGCATATGTTGTTCAATCAGTCACTTGTTGCCTAGATTCTGGTTTCCACTGTCCTTTGCACCAGGTCTCCCAAAATAAGGCCAATCCCATATTGTTCCTTGGGAGCCCACCTTGTCATTTGCAGGCCAGTCCAGCCAAAACCTTGAAGCCCGCTCTTCTGTGGAGGGCAGTCACTATAGTGTCAGGACCCAGGCCCACATTAGAAGTATTAAGTGTCTGCTCCTTACATGTTCTTTGTGTTCTGTGGTGGTATAGTAGCTTCCTCTGCAGTCAAAGAGAAGGAACAACATCCATCTTTGAAGTAAGCTCTTGCCCAGGGAGCACACAATCTTACTAATTCTGCTACCTCTGGTCCCAATTCAATATATATTCGCTCAGCATCTACTATGAGCAAGGTGCTGAGCTGCATTCTATGCTGGGTCACAATTGAAAAGTAACTGAACAAAGATCCTGTTCAGTCTGGAGTCCAATTAATCTGGTAATAGTTGTGCACACTGCTGCCTACCTTTCTGTTAACTTGGGGGCTTTGCCCACTCACTTCTTTCGCAGCTCAGATCCTGATATAAGGAATAAAAGTTTCACACACCCCTGAAAAGGGGTCTTTTTAGAACCTAGTAAGAAAGTGTTCATTTACACTTTTTTTTTTTTTTTTTTTTTTTTTTTTGGAACCAGGGATTGAACTCAGGGGCACTCCACCACTGAGCCACATGCCCAGCCCTATTTTGTATTTTATTTAGAGACAGGGCCTCACTGAGTTGCTTAGGGCCTCGCCAAGTTGCTGAGGCTGACTTTGAACTCGTAATCCTCCTGCCTCAACCTCCCGGGTCACTGGGATTACAGGCGTGCACCACCACGCCTGGCCTCATTTACACTCTTGATCATACTGGCAGAAAAGGAAGACCACAGAGGAGGGGTCCAGAGCGATATACATAAAAGTGCCAAATTTCAGGGCAACTCCATAAGCTGGTACCAATGATTAATGTAGAGAAATGGGTAATCCACCTGGGCTCCCAATATTCTGCCAAGACCATGCCTGAAGTATCTTAGATCCAAGATGATAGCATTGGATGGGATAAATACCCTCTTGTCTCCTTCCCACTTTCAGCCATTTTGCACATAAGAAAACTAAGAGGCAGAGAGGGAAAGCCATCTTCCTAACATCACATGACTGATCAATGAAAGAATTGGAATGTGAGCCCAGTTTTTCTGACTCTCATTTCAAGGCATTTGTTACAAGTATCAAATGGCGCCTAGTGTCTTAGAGAGGCTCCAAGGCCAAATGAACTTGTGAGTTTTCAGCTGGGGTTGCTTCAGCCAGAAAGCTGCAAAACTAGCATATAAAGTAGCATCTACCTCTGGGGAATAATCTGAATGAGATATTCCACTGGCAGGATGATTGCTAAGAAGTCAGTTCATGGGTTCACCCAGGGGTCTTGAGGCTCCAGGGAGCTGATTCACACTAACCACATTCAGTATTCCCTGACTGGTAATCCAGACACTAATATTCATTTATAATAGACTCTAGGCCTCATCATCAGGCCAGGACACTGGGACGTGCCTGTCATGGTGCAAAAGATCACTATCACGCCCACACTATGTATCAGAAGTTTATAGGGGGAACAGAGAGTCAGGACAGGTAATATTTTTCACTTTGAGAGATAGTTTAAAATAGAGAATCAGAATGTCCTTTCCCTCAGTATCACCAAAGGACATTTTAAAATTCAAACTTCTCTTACTCTGTTTTTCTTTTTCTTTTTTTCCTCCCTGTGGTACTGGGGATTGAACCCAGGGATGCTCTACCATTGAGTTATATCCCCAACCCTTTTTCTCCTTTTTTTAAATTTTCAGACAGGGTCTCACTGAGTTGCCCAGGATGGCCTCAAATTTGGCAGTCCTCCTGCCTCAGCCTCCCAAGTCACTGTGCACTGTGACTATATGCGTGAGCACCACATTCAGCTCAATCTTCTATTTTTTTTTTCTTTTTTTGAACCGGGGATTGAACTCAGGGGCACTTGACCACTGAGCCACATCCCCAGCCCCATTTTGTATTTTATTTAGAGACAGGGTCTCACTGAGTTGCTTAGCACCTTGCCCATGCTGAGGCTGGCTTTGAACCCACAATCCTCCTGCCTCAGCCTCCTGAGCCTCTGGGATTACAGGCATGCGCCACCATGCCCATCGATCACTCTTCTATTTTTAAAACATTAAGTTTGTTGGCCTTTTTCACTCCAACATTCCCCAAACCATGTTAGCAAGCTTTTTTTTTTTTTTTTTTTTTTTTTCAGTGCTGGGGATTGAACCCAGGGTTTTGTGCTCTTGCGAGACATGCACTCTACTTGCTGAGCTATATCCCCAGCCCGTTATCAACAGCTTTTTTTTTTTTTTTTTTTTTTTTTTTAGTTTTGAACTGTATTTTTTTTTATTTACTTATTGATTCATTGAACACAAATGGAGTACAGCTATTGTTTCACTGGTTGTACACAAAGTAGAGTCACACCATCTGTGCGTTCATGCATGTACACAGGGCAATGGTATCTGTCACACATTCTGTTATTATTTTTACCCCCCCCCCCTTGACAAGCTTTTATACTACAATTTCCAAGCCTACAGATTGATCTGTGTTAATTTCAGATCAGGATGGTTGTTTTTATGTGTCTCCTTACAGAGGCTCTGTAAACTCATCCAACAATCCCCAAAGCATAGCTCAATAAATGATTTCTGAGAAGGTTCCTCCATAAATCAAGCAGCCAACTCCCCAAAAATATGTGACTTTTCATTAACCTTAAAGAGGATTCATGTAGGGATTGTGTTCTCTTCCACACTTCTCCTCTACTATTTTTAGCTTAGATCTTGAGCTTTTTGGACCCAATTCTTTAGAGCCTAGAGAAGGACTGAACATTGGGGGTGCCCCTGTGCTCTCTGACCTACTACCAAGGTTAAGATTAAACTCTGTTCGACTCCTTGCCTGAAGCCATTCAGCCTTCTCATCCCCATGTGTCTCATACACTGAAAGGTCATAGTTTTGTCACTGCCTCCAGCTCTGTCACCTGAGACAGGCCTTACTCTTCAGATTCTTTTAGCAATGCCCTCTGGCTATTTTTGACCTGGGGTGAGCTATCAGGCTGGAGGACACCAGGGTGAGATGAAGCTCCTCTTTAGATTTTACAGTGACCAGAACAATTAGTGCACAGTAATAACAATAATGACAATGTAAGCAACAAGATTGGCAATAAGAGTAGCTACTGGATGGTCTCCTTATTTATGAGCCAAGGGGAGGAGACGAGGCTGCTAAAGAGTAGGGTCTCATTTCACTACCATGTGTGCCATGTGTCTGTGCCTAAGGCTTTTGCTGCACCAAAGGTAGCAGGAAGAACCATAGTGACCTCTGCTACTCATATACCCAGAGTGGACATCTAGAGCTCTGCAGCACAGCCAGAGGGCAGCCTAGGACAGCTGAGCCAGACTTGGCTCGAACTGGCATTCCAGGGCCAGGAAAGATGCTAGAATGGACTGTAACCTATGCTGAGGGGCAGCCCTTGAAATCTATAAAAAACAAAGGCCTTCCCAGATGTAATGTTCCTCAGAAATGACTGAGCCTGGGGAGCTGTGTCTCAAAACTCCAGAGTCCTTCCCAGGGCTCTTTTTTTGTACACCTTTGGCCCATTCTGCCCATGTCTTCTCCAAAAGAGAAGAAAGTGGAATGAGACAGAGAGACAAGAGATGAAATAATGTATCTGACTACAGTCCACCAGATCAGAAGGTCACTGAAACTCCTCACTCTTTGGAAGAAAGTAGTCAAAGTAGCCCAGAATTTGCACCCCACCCCCAAAATCTCCCAAAGGGCCTGTGAGGCTCTGGGTCTGTCACCATAAGCCAAAGCTAATAACAAGCAGTTAAGACCTTCTCACAATGTGCCACACTTCTTCACATCATTTATTATAGCTTGTGATTATTTTGTGTGTGTGATGATTTGACTATTGAATTAAAAAAAACAACACAAAGTCGGGAACTGAACCTGATCATGTATGCCCCAGATACTTGCCTAGATTTGGCATAGAGTAAGTTCACACTTACTCTATGTTTGCTGCATAAACAAACATGTGAATGAGTGAATACCAGTTCTGAGTGTTGTGTTTTAGGAGAGGAGCTGACAAACAGAGTGTATCCAGAGGTGGCAGTCAGGATTGGGAATGTCCAGGAGATGGTGTCCTGTGAAAAAAGGTTGATAGAACGGAAGCCACAGAGACAGAGATGAGCAGACATAAGGTAGAGCCTGGCCAATTGTTTTCTTATGCCGCATGGATGAAGGATTTATGAACCGTGATTCACACTGTTCCAGAAGGCAGAAAGGACATCAAGAAGCAGAGGTCCTAGGCAGATTGTAGCTCCAAGCAGATGAATATTCCGCATATCCCAAACTACCCAGGGATGGGGTAACTGCCTCCTGAGGAGGGCCTTTTCCAAATCAGAGGAAGTGGCCAGGCAGAAGCTGGATGCCACCTTCCGTGAGTGGGGTGGATAGGGAGGGTCCTCTTATAGGAGATTCAGCCAGCAGACTAACCACTGAGATTACCTGAGATAATTCTAAGTTTATTTTTCAGTGCCCAGGAGAACAAAAGGACAAATTTTCTGTGATAAGAGTCCTGTGAGACCCCAAGCAAAACTATGAGAAAGGGAAAATCTTAGTCACAATACTTTTCATTAATGAACTCTCTAAGAAGAAAAGAGAGAGGGAAAATTTAACTTGAGCCTCCCTCAGTTACCTTTTCAGAAGCCTTATCTCCTCTGCTTGTAAGATTCCTAATACTAATTCTTGTCTTTGATACAAGCAAACTAAGAAAAGAACTCACTCAAGGGTGTTAATGCCTTAACATGTCAATCCATATTTTGAAAGAGGGTACATCAAGAAAGTCATAGGCAGGTCTATTGGTGGGGCTTGCAACACAGAGGCTTTTGAATGGGAAAGTCTTCTTAGACATCAGTTGATCAACCACAAGGGCTCAGGACTTACCCTGTGTTCAGCACATTGTTAGGCAGAGAGAAAGGGCACTGGATTCAGAGGTAGAAATCCTAGGTTCAAGTCCTAACTCTAACTTATACTCCGTGACCTTGATTAGTTACTTAGCTTCTCTAAACCCCATTTTCTTCATTTATAAAATAACTCATAATATATATCTCACAGCATCAAATGAGACACTAAATAGGAAAGTGCTTCACAAAACGCAAAGTTCTATATACGTAGCATTACTGTGATGATTATTATTTGACATAAGTGGAATACAAAGCAGGATAAACTAACATTTCTGTCTTCAGATAGCTTATCACATGGCTGGCCTCAATTGAGGTAGTCATATTTCTTGCTCCCCTTTTTGGAAACTACCATGCAAAAAGAACATAGTAGGGGCAGAGGCGGGACACAGAGGAGACACAAGCAGCTCTGGCTCAGAGAAAGGAACCTGCCAAGTCTGGTCATACCTGATCCCTGCCCAGAGCTCCATCTTCCCTAGGGGCACTGGGAGGCTATTGTTCCCTTGAACCCATCACTCCAGACAACCCATATCCTTCGAACTCACTCCTCTGCATAAGCAGTTCAGGAACAGAGCTTATCCTCTGCTCCTGCCTCTGCATCCCTGCTTCAGAGAGAGACAACTCCCAGGAAAATACAACAACAACTGGACCAATTCAGGCAGCTAACCTCCTAAGTTTCTTTATTACAAATAAAGTGTTTCATAATCATATTACATAAAACTGACTCAGAGCAATTTAAAACTGATTTCCACAATGACCTGGTGACTTCGCTCTTCCCTAGTGACATGGCAATACAAAAGGAAATCAGCTAAACTGCAGGACTAAGGATTTAGTTGAGACTCAAAAACACATATCCTGATAAGAAATGAAATATTAAAAAGTGAGAGCCCATGTTATTGACTGTCTGTCTGTCTGCCTACTTATTTGTTTGTTATTCTGGTATAGATTGAATCAGGCAAACTTTTTGTAAAGAGCTGACTAATGAATATCTGAGGTATTTGTGAGTCAAGGATATCACATAGGCACTTATATATAACAAGAAATTATGTATTTGACAAAATATACTGATAATAATAATAAAATATGAATTTTTAATACAGATCTACCAATAAGAAAAATATAATTCTTTGAAGGGGAGGGTAACATTTTGACTAATTGGAGTCCAATGTTATTCTCTATCACAAAAATCTATTAAGAATGTTCATCCACTAATGCTGATGTACAATGAGATTTTGTGCACTCCTCTTCTTAAAATGTCTTTTCAGACAGATACTGCTAAATACTGATATCCAAGACATGATTTTAATTAACATGCTCATCACTTGGAAGACATTTAATAGAATTCTACTAAATTTTACATCTCTTGGTGTTTGTCTTATAACATTACATTAAAAACTAATCACTTCCAGTGGAAGGTTAGGGGGAAAACTCTTTTAATTCCATGGTTAAATAGATTTTGCAACATGGAAATTTCCTCTGCATTTCCACTGAAATCCAAGTAATTCTGTTGGAGCTGTGGTTTGAGTTCAGAAAATACATGAACTACAAGGATGTGTGGGAATAAAAAAATCCACTTCCTACTTAGCTTTCGACAGCACAGGAGTTCTATAAAATAGTTTAACATTGCTTGGGATTCAAACAATATTGTCTTTGAAACTACTTTGCCACACAACATAAGCTTCACATTTAGGCACTGCTATGCCTTGTAATCTGAATTCATGCATTAAGAAACACTATCAAATCTGTCACAAAAACTAACTTCCAAAACCATTCAGTGTTTAGACATAGTCAATGGAGTTGATTCATCTTATTCAAAAAAAAATTCAATCTCAATCATGAGCTCAAAAAAATAACAATAAAACTTTACCACTGATAAGCCATTAAGCCATGGTGTGGTAGGGCAAGTGAAGACATATAACTTCCAGTTCTGATTGGACAAAAAAAGTCATAAAACTGACAATCATTAAATCATAAGAACCAAAGAAGTTTACCATTACCATCACTGGCTAATGACAGATGAAAGATCTAATTGTTCTCTTCAAAGTATTATATTGTCTTGGCTAAGAGCAGTGACTCTTCATTTAGTCCTGCAGATGCCCTATGGGTAACCGAAAGCAGGATAAAGCTTGGCTTATGTGCCTTTGCTTTGCATGAATTTCCGCTATGACCTTAAATTCTGCAACCTGCTAGCTAAACATGTAGGCACATTCATCATTTAAGAAGTGTTCATCTAAAAATAGATGGTACAGGTTTATTAGTCCTGAATTTACTTAACCTGTCTCACCCCGTTTCAAGACTGAGGCAAGATTTGCAGCATCCTGTTTCAGACCCCCTTGGAATGATACCTATAAGTCTTTGGTTGTTGTCCTACACCTCCCAGAACAGTGAGAGGCAGGTACATCATCTCACAAAGGTACTGCCCCTAAAAGGGAACAACCATCTCATGGAAACCTAATTGCCCGCTTCCAGGATTACAGTTCTGCTAGATAAACATCCAACATTCAAAGTACGGGCAGTGGGGAAATATAACAATTGTCCACTTTATGCTTTGAATATAGCCCTTGCTTCTCTGTCAAAAAAAAAAAAAGTGTATGGAAATTGCCCCCTCCAGTGACACAGCCTTCTCCAGAGAAGGCACAGAAACAGAAGTGAGAAAATGATCATCTCAGATCACAATTTGACCTAGACTGCTTAATTATGCATATTTCCCTCCCCCTCCCCCAATTTTCTTCTGTTTAAACCTAAAGCTCATTTGAGCACCCCCAAAACAGGGCTGAAATTCTGGATCTTACTTTGTCTTCCCAACACGGCCATACTGATTAAAGGCTCCTTTTCTGCTTTGCATTATTACCTTTCTGTTTGGTTTTTGAGGCAAATGGCCAGGCCTGGTTTATTGAAACTCCCAGAGTTTACATTGTTATAATAGATCTTAGCAGATCTTACTTCAAAAAAGTAGCATTTTCTCTCCTTTGAAAATATTTTTCCATGTAGTTGTTCCACACAGTCTATCATAGAAGCTATTTCTTTAGTCACTTCAAATTCAGCATTAACTACCTGAAAAACAACTGAGTAGTATCAGAAACATCTGTAAACTTGCCAAAAAGAAAATAAAATCACTGAAAACCATTTGCCTTATTAATCAATTGACTTTTGATGGTGCTCTCAATGTCCTTTCTTTCTCTTTGCTAAAAGGTTAGAAACAAGTTATTTTCTGTGAACCCACTTCTCCAGCAGCTGCAACAGAATTTGATTTAATTAATTCACCATTGGCAAACAGATTTCCTTGCTTGGCTAATAACTGAACCAACCAGAAACTTATTTTGATTGATTACAGTCTTGTTTCCACTTTTTTGTAAAGACATTCTGCTGTGATTTCATTGTAAATTTCCTAATTTTTCTGATACTGCTTCCTGTGAATTGGGAACTTGAAACAAGGGCTTACATTTATCTGGTAATGTCAGTTTATTATATTATAGTATACATTCTCTTAGCACAACCTTAGTCATTGCATAATAAACACAATGCTTTTCCAGCTAAGATCTACTTCCTCCATGAAACCTGCAGAAGTACAGCACGTCAGCCTGCAAACTTTCTCATCAGTCCTTGGTCCAATTGCTACTAGGACCCGAAATTCAAACTACTTAAGAGAAGCTTCGTGGCCCTTTTCTCTTTCTCTCTCCCCCAGCCCTGAGAGCCGACACTCAGCTCATGGGCCTCGCTCTCAGGCTCTCCCTCCCCCTCCCCCGCCCTCTCCCTCCCCTCCCCCTCCCCCTCCCCCACCCTGCAGGCAGACACTCTGCCTGTCTACTTAATAAAATCATTTCCATGAGTTCCTGCATCCTGAGTGTTTATCTGGGTGCTTTCAAGCTCAGTATGGTAGCCACCATATTTTCTGGGATCTGATTGCCTGACTCAAATCTTGCTACTTTTATTTATTGCCTTTATGACAAATTATTTTGTAACTTTTTGTCTTCATTTTCTCCTCTAGAAATTATGAGTGAATAATATCTATCTCATAAGTACTTTATAAGCATCAGATGAGATAATAGATGTAAAACAATAAGCATAGAGACTAAAAAGCTCCATAAATATTAACTGAAAGCATTGTTATTAGATAAAGGTAGATCAGTGGGAGCTGAGGAATTAGGGAAGGTTTCAAGGAGGAAGTAGATCTTAAAAGAACATGTACAGGGATGAAGAGAAGGAGAATGCAGGCAGGGGACCAGACACAAACATGGAAGCTTTGTTAGGGGGTATTAGGTTTCCTGGTGAATCAACTTGAAGACACAATACTTAGGAGAATAGGGAGTAAGGGCAGGGTTGGTTAGTAATAACCTTTCAGGTAACCAAAATCACCATTTGGGGCTCAGTCAGGACCCCTCTGAAGTGCCTTGCCCAAATTGATGGCCCAACTACTGCCACGGGCATGTCTGTGGAGGGACACAGAACCAAGGAAACACCCTGGAGGCCTCCCAGGGGGCTTGCTGGATGCACATTTCATCCTTCTGTCATCCTTATCATCACCATCAGTGGCAGCAGCCAATGTTTGAGCATCTAAAAGCAAGGCATTGTGTGCCATAATTTACTTTAGATAGTAAATTATGCAACATACACAACTCCACTCATGCCTTCTGTTAATAGGAAGCATAGGTCTCAGGGAAATGGGATTCTGATCTCAACACTGCCTAGCCATGTATCATGTGCACTGTGGGCCTCTGTTTCCATGTTACAAACAAATCAAATTTGATACTGATGTTTTCAAGCTGTTAAACTACAGAAATCTTTCCTCAAAGCCAAGCTTAATATTTTACAAATAAAAGAAAATTACTTAAATGGGTATAAGCAGCAGAGCTCTACCACCAGGTCCCTTCCCTTAGTCCCTGACAGGAACATAGTTTGAAAACCACTGGGTTAGAGATCAGCAGTCTGTCCCCGCTTGAGCATTCTCTACAGAGGTACGATATTCCTCTGAACCAAAGAAGTTTATGAAAGATAAGATGTGTCCCCAAAGATGTTTAAGAAAGATAAGAGAGCAATCACCTCTACTTTCCCCTTAGTTCTTACGTTGGCTCTTCAACTGGATCTAGGAATCAATTAATGTAAGAACCGATTAACAAGAGAAAAGCATAAAAGTGGCATTAATTTTACGTGTGCATGGTGTCTTTATAATGTTGTGAAAGTCCCAAGAGTTGTTCAAAGCACGATGCTTTTATACTTTTTACATTTAAAAAACAATACTTTTAGCCTGGCATGGTGGCACTTCCCTGAAATCCGAGTAACTCAGGAGGCTGAGGCAGGTGGATCACAAGTTCGAGGGCCTCAGCAACTTAGCGAGGCCCTAGGCAATTTATTGAGACCTGACTTAAAATAAAAAATAAAAAGGGTTGAAGATGTTGTAACAACACAAATTGTTGTTAGCCGTGCACAAGCTTTACTTTCAATTTGATCCGCAAAGAACTCCACAAGCCACTCTTGTAACTTAAGAAAGATTAGCTTTATTTATTGCCACCAACTAAAGAGGGAAAAGGAGGGAAAGAAAGAAAGGAAGGAAGGAGAAAATTAGGGGAATTCATTCCACCAGGAGGACCCCATCTTTCAGCACCAGAGTACAGCAGGAGAGGTGATCAGCACTGGAGCACAACGTGGGCAAGGGAATCAGCACCGGAGTACACCAGGCAGGGTCACAGAAGAGCATGCAGAGCGGCCTAGGGAAGAAGAAGAAGAAAGCGGGGAATCTCCAGCCTGTTATACTGTTTTTAACAACAGTGGCTGGGTGCCAATGGGACAGTGATCTTTGCCCAATGGCGTGTGCTTGTTTATGTTTCCAGCCCAGCTCTTGGCCAGGAGCCGGGCCGCAACACATTTGTTCAAGAAGTTCTCACAATTAGATGTTCCCTTCCCTCCCGGGGAGTGGCCAAGTCCCCCAGAAGGGAAGGGTGCACACAGAGGACACTTGTCCCATTATGACCCCTAATCAGGCCTTTATTTTTAATACACTCTACAGATGTGGTGGCTCAGTGGTTAAGTGCCCCGGCCCCCAGTACCAAAAAAAACAAAAAAAACAATGCTTTTGTGAAGGAATGACAGGACAAATAGATTTCTGAACTAGGGTAGTAAATTGTAGGGATATTACTAAGAGAATGAGAATGGGGGAGAAACCAGTGGAAGATAAAGGTTGCTTCAAAGAGTTTATTTACTCAGGTTTGTTGCAGCCCTAATTACCAGTTTCTGGTGATCAAGGCTATTTGGGGGCCTTGGTATACAAAGAACATCCCTTCCCAAAAAATCTTTATGGTTTACTGCATGTAGGCAAATGCAGGTCAAATGAAGCTCCTCAAGTGATTAAAATAACCAATACATCAACACACCAATTGGTGATTTTCCATATTATGAGATGGCACATCTTTAACTCTAACTCCAAGTTCAGTCCTGGGAGAGATAAAAGAATAAGCTCCAGGCATGTGGTTGTTGTAGACATTGAAGGGTAGGGAGATTTAAAGAAATTGAGAGGAGAATGAAACATTTTAGAGACGACTGCCACCTGAGTAGAGGTGTGGAATTGGTCCCAGGGCTCAGCAAAGAGACCATTTTAACTAGAGCTGGGAGTTTTGGAGGAAAGATGGAATTAGATGATGAAGACCCAGGCAGGCCCAGGCCTCTGGTGCCCACCCAGATCAGTGAGGTCTGTGACAGCCAACAAGAGAGGTCTTGAAGAGTGTCTGTGGCTGGTCATCAGCAAACTTTCCTAACACCTGTCATCCTCCTTACAAGTTCATCAGGTGCCACATGCCTGAGCTCTGTTGTCAGGAAGCCCCATCAGGGAGAGAGGTGGAGTTCGAGGGACAGGGACTTAACACCCCAAAAAATTGTTTGCAGGACTGAGGAGAAGCAGAGCTATTGCCATAGGGAAATCTGAGGCTTAGCAATGCATTGTGTCAGGTAATTTAGGAGGAGCTAAAAGCCTTTAAACTACCATCATATCCTTCATTCTAAAATGTCACTAATCCTCTGTAACACTCCAGCATTCTTGTGAATATGTGGGTGGCAACAGCTATTAACCTCATTAAACTGGGAAGTAAAGGCCAGGGAGGACTCAGTCATGGTGCCTAACACAACAAGAAATGTGAGATGAGGAAGGACTTGAAATTTAGGGAGACACTCAACAAAGAAAGGAATGGATAGAAGCCATACAACAAAGAACTTAAAATGAAGACAAGACAACCACAAACTCAGGCTTCCTTCTCAGCCTGGAAGCCTCCCCTGAACCCCTCTAGGTGGTATGGCACCCAGTTCTGAACTGCCACAGCACCTGAACACATCCCAGCACAGCATCCACGAACTGTTGGGTTTCCACTTACATATTTCCTTTCTCACCTTGAAAGGTCCACAAAGGTGTGGGTCCTTGTCTGTCTTGTTCATAGTGTGTCCCCAGTGCCTCATGTTTACTGAACGAAGTAAATGAGAGAGGGTGGGACTGGGAAGAAAATGCGGCTAGAAAGCACACTGCTGAATGTAAAGACCAGGTTGCTAAAAACCCACAAGGCCTCTGGTTGGGCCAGACAGAAAACTTCACCTCCTTCAGGCCATTATCAAATATCACCTTCCCTGGCCATGCAATTATAAATCAGTCTGTCCCTGCCCCCCAGTTCTACCGTCCCAGCACTTCTCATCTCCTACCTTCTTTAATTTTCTCCAAAGCACATGGCACTGACATATCATGTACATAACTTGCATGTCTCCCTGCCCTAGAATATGAAGGCTGAATGAGGGCAGGATTTCACTATTGTAACGTCCATTTCAAAGCAGTGCCTGATGCAAAGTAGTTATTAATAAACTTTTGTTGACTGAAAGAACAGTGAAATGAATGAGCCTCTCCAACCCAAGGTCTATGATAATCCCCAAACTTTACAAATGTAAATACTCCCTCCTGAGTTTCTTCCCTGCATCTCCCACTCCTGAAGACCCAAGTGACATGTAGACCTCTTGTTCCCCACTCTTTCTCTTCCCAACACTCCATCCCTCCTGTTTGCTCTGAACAACCCTTACTCTTTGCCTTCTTTCTTTCCTTCTCTCATTACACTGGTACATAGAAATATCTGAACTGGCCAATGGAAAAACCAGCCCTTTGTGTATTCATCCAAGAACAAGGGCCAGGGGCACCATGGAGGACAGCCAGATCCCAAGGGAAGACACCAAGTCTATCAATAGACTCTTTTTCAAAAAAGCATATGCGTAGATATTTTATTACTCTCTATATTATTTTTTACATATATGCATCTTGTTTTTATTGACATACAGTAATTGCACATATTTCTGAGGTATAGTGTGGCATTTCAATACACATATGCAGTGATGTAATGGTCAGGGTGACTGGCATGCCCATCACTGCAAATACTGGTCATTTCTTTGTGTTGGGAATGGATTCTTACCATTCAGGTGGTCCTACATCTTGGAGAAAGGGATTCCCCTAAATTATGGTCTGTTGTATAAAATGAAACTTCATTTTCTTTGTGTTAAACTTACCCTTCTTGCCTTAAGGGAGAGGGACTTTCTCATCCTAGTATTTTAGGGATTTGTGAGCACAGCTACGGGCATATCACACAGCCTTTCCTGATCTCACAGTCTTCCTCTTTACCTCTTCCATGGTGTCATCCTTTCTGAATGAAGAGACGATTTTGCCACCCAATCCCTCAACAAGCTTTTACCCACCCTGTCAGGTCCTATTCTAGGCACTGAGACTGCATGGTCTTACTTTCCAGTAGGTAAGAGGGAATAATAAGTGAGCTAGTATGAGCTCGGCTACGTCATGGGGAGAAGTGCTAAGAAGAAAAACAAAGCAGAGGAAGGGAAGAGAGCATTAGAAAGTGATGACTGGTGGGAGAGCTTTAGTACTTTCTACTGAATGTCCAAGGAAGACTTTTCTGATAGGATAACATTTAGTACAGAACTGAATAAAATGAGGAATTGAACAATGTGACTCTGAGGTGACAGCTTTCCAGGCAGTGGGAACTGCAAGTACCAAGACCTTGAGGTAGGAGATCCCTTATCACTACCTCCTACTTGCCTTTATCTAAAATGTTCTGATCTGTTTTACTTAAGGTTGTGGAGATGAAACCCTTAGGAAACCCACACTCTGGTAAGGAGGGTTATCAAGGCCGAAGACAGAGAGAAGCCCAAACAGTGCTGCATGGAAGGTCGCAACACAGTGTAGAAGACACAGCCAGGAGGCGTGCATGCACAAAGCCACATCCTCAAGAGGCAGAGCAGATTCCTGGGGTCCCTTTCCTGGGTCATGGAGCATAGCTCAGAGACTGCCATTCCATATGGAAAATTTGGACTGGTTTTAGTAATGATAATAATTACAGTAGCCACTATGCATTAAGGAACCACATGTCAAGAGGCATGCAAAGACTTGGTATACAGAAATAATACTAAAAGCACCTATTATGCTTGAGTGCCTACTACGTGCCAGCAGAGTTCTAAGCACTTTGCTGTCATGACAACTCCATGTTGCAAAAAGGATAAGAGAATCTGCCAGGATAAGAGAGTCTGCAAAGGCCAGCATCATATATACTCACAATCTAAAGGTGGTGTCTGCTGAGTGACAGGGAGAGAAAGACACATACTGTGTCTATTGAGATAAGCCTAAAGCAAAAAGACTGACCTGCGTTGTGGCCTGCATTCCTTTGTGCATTCTGAAAAGACTAAGGCAGAGGGACACTGACAAGAGAACAGGATCCTAACAAAATCAAGCTAAAGCTGGGTTTTCAAAGGAAGGACACCATCTGAAGCTGAAGCTGCTGATCTGGTGTTTGGGACTAAGCAACCCATGCAGGAAGGCGCTGCCTGGAGACAGGTGAAAATGTGAGCATGTAACAACCAAGTGATTGAGTTACAGCTGAACTCAGCAAATGCAAACTGCAGTATCGGCAAACGTTATCAGCACACCACATCTGCAGGACTTCCCTCAGTCCTCCCTTTTCATCTCAGAATAAGTCCTTCGAGTTTAATGAAAGTTCTTACAGCCAGGAACAGAAATCAGTTCTTCAGACTCCAGGTCTAACTTTTCTCCCCTACACTGCAGTTCATGTGTTCCATGAAATGTGTTATTTTATATTGGCCACAATAGAAATTCATGTCATTTTCCTGCCAACTTTCTGGACCAAAGAGATAGTGGCCCAAAACCACAATTGCCACAGAACAAATGATGGAAACAATCTGAATTTCTTCCCTCTGTCTTCCCCTCATTCTATTAGTGGTCCTTCCTTTGTGAGCATTGGTGCCCTCCTCTTCTGTAAGATGCACTCCTCTCTGACAGGCATTTGTCGACAGCCTAACCCAAGATGCTAGGTGAGTATGGGAATGGATAATGAAGGGCCAGGTTATAACAAAAGTGAGAGAGCAACTTTGAACAAATTCTATATAAAATGGTCCACTCTCAAATTAATGGCACAGATCTTATTAGCCTCTCAAAGTTCCTCTATAGCTCCTCAGATTGGGTAGTGCAGGGCAGCATCTCGCCACTGTGGGTGGTTAATGTATTGAATAATAATAGAACTCTGCTCATAAAGTACTTGAATTCCTAACACCCTCTATAAACGGAGGCCTAATAAATGTAGTGGTGTGCCCCAGGAAGTCGGCTGTGATGCCCAGAGAGTATCCAGAAAGGTGACAATGGCCAGGCCACCTCAGGAGGCAAGGAGAACGTCCTGTGACTGCACAATCTCCCATGCCAAACTCTAGGCCAGACCTGCCCATACACAAACCGGAACCCTTTGAATCTCTACAATCCTGGGCACCTGGGATCTCCACAGAAATCTGTCTGACCCTTGAACCTGTGTTCTCTCTGCCTTGTATTGGATTAGTAAATGTAACTAGAAAAAAAAGTAAAACATAAACTCTCAGGACGGGAAAGATCCACAACATATTCTTGTGTTAGAAAATTCGGATTCTAACTATAGGTTTATGGTTGACCTCTTGTGTGATCCTGTAACCCCTTGTAAAAATCCCACCTTCTCTCCTGAGGCTGAATGTTTCCCTTTTCAAAGGCAAGAAAACTGGGGGTACTTGAAAATGTTGTACGGAAAGGTTTGTGGTGCACAGTCTCTGGTCCTTCGAGGTCACAGGGCACCTCCCTGCACTCACCTCCCACAGCCTACATTCCCATGGCACCGAGGTGGACTCCAAAAGGCCTACTAAGATATGCCTCTCCTCTTGCACACCACTAGATAGGTGCTCAGATAGGTAGCCAGTCTCCTGCTGAGTTTAACCAGTCTTGGTAACAGAACCCTACCTGGATGTCCCCTCTGCTGCCACTTTTCCTTCCTTATCCCTTATGAAACTCAGAACTGTGGCCATCCTCCCCTCTGCTCCTGGAATAGGAATGTGCTGCTGTTTCTGCTGCAAGAAACATGATTTCTTTCCTGCAGGGTAACTGGGGTCATAGGGAGCATTTGTGACCACAATAAAGAGGTTGGAGATTAAAGGAGGATGCGTAGGCAGGACCCCCAAGGCAAAGTCAGCACAGTAATTAAGCAAAGTCATGACTGAAGCACACAGAAGGGTGTGAGGCTGCTGGGGCATAGGCACTGGGGGTAGGAACTGTGGGAGAGAAAGTGCTCACCTGGGCTAGTCCCACTGTGGGGGAAGAATTGATGATGATGAAATTTTGCTTTTACCCCAAGCCTGACCCCCAACTCTGCCATAACCTCACCTGAAATCCTTTGCAGCTGGGCACCGTGGTACACGCCTATAATCCTTGCAGCTCGGGAGGCTGAGACAGGAGGACCACATGTACAAAGCCAGCCTCAGCAATGGTGAGGCAGTAAACAACTCAGTGAGACCCTGTTTCTAAATAAAATACAAAATAGGGCTGGGGATGTGGCTCAGTGGTGGAGTGCCCCTGAGTTCAATCCCCAGTACCCGACCACAAAATCCTTTGCTAATAGGTCTGTCTTCCTCACTAAATGCTTGTTAAGAGAATAAATGAATAAATGAAGGAATGAACCAGACAACCAATGAAGAAAACTTTTGCTTGTCCTCCAATCCTTCACTCCTTCCTTCTTATATCTCACCTGGGCCAAGAGTTTCTTAGGAGGACATAACAAGTAGGTATATCATTCAAGCATTAACTGCCCTCATTTATGGGCAGGCAACAAATCAAAGAGAATTGGGGACAGCATCCCTCCCCAGTTCCAGATAATCTCCACCAAAGTCCCTAGGCCATCCCTGGTAGCCTTTAACACTCTGGCTGTTTTGCTGGCAAAGACCTTAGAAGGATTAACACCCTTACTCAGCAATGGAAGCTTTTGTCTCCCTGTGCTTACCTGCTCTTCTCTCCCTGCTCTCTCAGAACCCTGAATCAAGCATCCTATTGTGCCTGTATGAGATACAGGGAATGGGACACAGGCATTAGCTTCTCAGGGACAGTGCACACTTCTGTTCCTCTGGGGAGTCACAGAATTGACAGCTGAGGGAGTCACAGAATTGACAGCTGTTAAGATTGGCCTGGGCATTGACCTACCTGGGTGAAGAAAAGGGCAAGATGACCTCTGGAGGCCCTGATGAGTCTGATTCTCATCCAGCACTTCATTCAGCTTGTCCACTCCAAAAACCGCCTGTACACAGAGTAGCCAGCACCACAGGTGCATCAGCTGCCCTGCTAATGAGAGCTGGGGCTCCTGGGCTGTGCTTCAGATCCCACTTCTCAATTGGGCCTGGAAACTTTAGCATCCTGCTATTTCTGGGAAGACTAAATTCTTCCTGTGTACAAACCCTTTAACAGTCATTCCCTAGGCCTCTTGAAATTATTAGCCCAGCACTGGTCCAACTTTCAACCCCATCTTTCTGCCCCATGCTATAAAAGAACCTTCAATATTCACACATTGTCCTATTTATTCCCAAGAATCAACAAATTTCAAGCAAGTTATAAATCCCAAATAAAAACTCCTCAGGGTGGACAGACTCTCAGAGGCAGAAAGTCAATCCTGTTCAGCCCCCTACCAACAGGGTTCATGGGAGAATCCAAAGAAGGGGAAATTGAGGTTTCTGCCCTCAGAAAATTCATTCTGTTATTCAGAGGTAAGAATTACACATAGGAAACAACATAAAGTGCTAAAGACATGAAATAAGAGCTTGCATGTTTTAGAATCCTAACTCTACTAGAGTCACAGGAGCTGGAGAAAGTCAGCTGATCTCACATTTAAATCACTTACCTGTGGATGATGAAGAGAGAGTATAGGAGATAGAAATAGTAAGAGAAATATCTTCCTTCATAGAGCTCAAAGTCCAGTGAAATAGGCAGACATGGAAAGACACCTATGGAATAGTAAAGAGAAGATTATCAACACGGTGAGAGAACCGCAGATACAGAGTGACAGCAGAGAATAAAGAGGTGAGTCCCAACCAAGACATGGACATGTTTGTATAGGAAAATTAAGTATCTAAATATGTTTCAAATGAGTCAAATTTTAATAGATTGAGATCAGGAGGCTAGGGTCCAGGAGGAGAAAAGCAGTATAAAAAAAGAAAGAAGGGAGCTGGGGATAGTGTGCACACCTGTAATTCTAGTTACCAAGGAGACTGAAGCAGGAGGATCACAAATTTGATGCCCACCTTGGCAACTTACTGAGATCCTGTCTCAAAATAAAAATAAAAAGAGTTGGAATGTGGCTCAGTAGTTGGGCATCCCTGGGTTCAATCCCCAGAACCACAAGAAAGAAGAAAAAATAGGAAGGGGAAGTGCAGGGTTTAATTAGAGGACATAAATAAGTGTTGGGAAGAAGTAAGAATATATAAAACTAAATAGATCTGCTTTCCATGAAAGGCCTTGAATAGTATGTTAAGAATTTTGGACTTCTGGAAAATAACCCTTTATTCTTATTGAAAATGGTAGCACTTCTTGAGAAGAGAGAATTGTCCTGATGGTGTAAAAAAATAAATTAGAAGGAAAGATTGCAGACAGAAAGATCTCTTGATAGTTACACAATAGTCCTAGCAAACAGGAACGAGGACCTCTTCTGAGCAGTAGCAGAAACAGAAAGAAGAGAGAGACAAGAAACAAGTTGGTACAGAAGCTCAGCATGCAGAGGACCTAAGGAGCAGACTTGAAGGGGTAGAAATCATCCAGTTCATTCAGTTATCACTTCAAACTCTTCCCTCATTTTATAGATAAGGAGGGAAAACAAGTCACAAAGCTGAAATCTCTTCCCCAAGTTTACAATGAAAGTGAGTATAGGGCTCTGATGAGAAACCTGGGTTTCCGGTTCTCAATCCAAGGGCTGTCTGGGGCAACAGGGCGGTGGTTCGGGAAAGGTAACAGGAAAAGCAGGACACCTGACCATTCTCAAAGAGGAGCAGGCGAATGCCTGAACTTGAGCTTCCACATACTAGGTTTTCCAAATTCACCTGTTCTCATCCTGATGGAGGTGACCCAGCGGGTGACAAGTGGGTATGGGACAACTGAAATTTTTGATCAAATGAATCAGCTTATGATACCTAAAATACAATAAAAGCTTCACTGATTACAAAGCATGTTTACCTATCTTCACCACCCCATTTCCTCCACTCCGCTTTCCCTCAGGACATAGTCATCCCTTTGATCAACAAATCTTTATCAGTTGCCTACTACTGCAGGTGCTTTGGAAGCTTCTGGGTTATAAGGTTGTGCAAGACCCCTGGTAGGTTTCAGAACAACAGCTCTAACTCCATATCTCTCACCTCTGCCTCTATGCTTCTCATCCAGGCAGGCTTAGCCTCTGGCATTCTCAAGTCAATGCCTTTAAATCGCTGTCCCTCTCCACCTTAAATCAAAACAGTTTGACAGTTCTTCAAAGAATTAGTTACCACATGACCCAGCAATTCCATTACTCAGTGAAGAGAATTGAAAACACATAACCCACAAAAACTTATACAGGAATGTTCATAAGAGTCAAAACGTGGAGCCCGGCACCCCTGTAATCTCAGTGATTTGGGAGACTGAGGATGGAGGATCACAAGTTCAATGCCAGCCTCGTCAACCTAGCATAAATACAAAGGACTGGGGATGTGGCTCAGTGGTTAAGTGTTTCTGGGTTCAATCTCCAGTACCAAAAAAAAAAAAGGAGGAACAACACAAATGCCCATCAATGGATGAATAGATAAACAAAATGTGGTATATTCATATAATAAAACACTATTGAGACATAAAAAGGAATAAAGTACTAAGACATGCTACAACATAGATGAACCCCTAAAACTTATGCTAGGTAAAAGAAGTCAGTCAAAAATACCACAAATTGTATAATTCCATTTCTATGAAATGACCAGAATAGGTGAATCCATAGAGACAGAAAGTAGTGTTTGACAGGGACTGAAGGACGGCAGAATGGGGGATGACTTCTAATGGGCACAGGATTCCTTTTAGCAGGGCAAAAGTGTTCTAAAATAGATTTTGGTGGATGGTTTACACAATGCTAAAAACATTGAATCTTACGCTTTACAAGGGTGAATTGTATGGTATATGAATCATCTCAATAAAGCCCTTTAGCAAAAAGGAAATGAAAAAAACTCATAAACCTGATCTGAATGATTCAAATCTGCCCCTTTCTCTCTCTCTCTCTCTCTCTCTCTCTCTCTCTCTCTCTCTCTCTCTCTCAGTGCTGGGGATTGAACCCAGGGCCTGCTGCATGCTATGTAAGTGCCCCACCACTGAGCCACATCCCAGTCCTCATCCACTTAAAGGACATCTTTTATTGATCTGTAGTACTATTAACCATGCTTTAGGAATCACCTAAAATCCCAACAGCAATGACTTCTGACACTTTTTAGCTCACTTCACTTAGGAGAAAGATATGGCCTGAGACACTGGCAAGGGAGGGATAACGGTAGAAGAGATTTGACCATAGGTTGGACTTCAGGACCACATACCCAGACTGAAACCTATGCACTAGATCCCCCCCCCCCCAAAACCCTAGGCCTTCTCCATTTGGCTCAGAACACTTTTTCTGACAAGGCTAAAATATCGCTGAGGCCAGTGTTACCTTCAAAAACCACTGACGCCTACAGATGTCATTAATAGAGAAATGGCCTATAATTAAGAGGAGGGAAATTAACCTGCAAGGAAATATTTTAAAATGAGAACTTATTTGTGCAGATGATAATAAATGACCTTTCAATATCGAGAAATCTGAAGGAATTTTATGTCTATTAATTAGTCCCACTCCTCTCCAGGGGAAGGTGTTCTTCCTTTGCCTGATGTGCAATTTATCCCCTGCTGAATTCCGCAGGGCTAGCAGAAATGAAGTAACTGCCCCCGCACTACACAGGGGGCCTTCCCTCAGAGCACACACAGCCATCTGCTGGGTCCTATGGGTTTCTTTGCACTGAAGAGGCACCAAACACACCAAGAAAAGGAAAAAGGAAGTCTGAGAGTTTCATGATAATTATTCATAATGATTTGACCAAAATACAACAAGGAAACACTCTGAAACCTCTATAAGCTCAAAATTGTACCTGTCACATCCATCATGCACCCTTCATCCCAAGGTAAATGAACAGCAAAGGCTTGCAATGGACAAAAGAACCACATGGACTAAGCAAGTGGGTCTTCAGTCTCATTTCAAACCCATCTCCAGAGCCACAAATTGTAAAAACAGAGGGGTACACTTTCTATGTAGGTTTTATTTTTTTATAAATATAAGCATCTGTTTTGTCTCCCCAAATAGATTACAAGCTTTGTCAGTTTGGGGACCATTGAGGTATAAAGAAGCACAAGAAAATAATAAATATTTGACTAGCTAAGTGTCAGGAAATTCTCATTTCCAGGATGGATTCCTTCATAGCATGTTGTTAGGAAATTACTTTGTTCTTATTCACTTTAGTTATGTGGAAATCTATTTCTCTCATTGAGGAATAGGCAATTACCAGTTCTATTCCAAAGGAGGCAGTGTAACATAGGGGCTGTGAATAAGGGCTTTGGAATGAGGAAAAGATGAGTTCAAGTCTCACTCAGGCAGTGGCAAGCTGTGTGACCTTGAATAAATTATTTATCTGACCCTCAGTTTCCTTGTTTGGAAAATGAAGTTAATACTTCCTTCTTCATGGGTTGTTCTGCAAATTAAACAGGAAAACACATAAAAAATTCTTGACATATATACAACTTGGAGCTTAGCACATAAGATCTCAATAAAATGTAATTTAGAAACCTCTTGCCTTTGAGACCAAAAGACCACACTCCAACATGATTGTGTTCAAAGTATCAAAACACACTGAAAAACATGAAGAAAAAGAATGTATGTCTTCATACCGTTGACACATGCTAATGAAGTAACAGAGCAGCCATAATTGCTTTCTCCAATTCCCACAGAGAAAGATTGAGAAGCACAAAGTCCTGAGGCTTTCATCAAATTTGTGAATAAAGCAAAATTAAAATATTACATCTAAAGCCCCTACTAACCTTGATTGGAATCACAGAATCTTACAATGTATTGCCAAAAGAAAACTCCAACCTTCTTCTTTTACACATGAAGAAACTCAAGGCCAGGAGTTAAGTGGTTTGCCCCAAATCATCCAGCTCATTACCTGATTCCTTCAATACAATACATACAGGAAAATGCATATTATTTCTAGCCACTGCAGCTTCCCCTTGTTCCTTGGAATCAATGTCCCCCTACCTTAACAATGACAATCAGATTTGTGAAGCACTTTGATCTTGTGTGTTTTCTACCTCCCAGTGAGATCAAAAACTCTTTAAGAATAAAGTTTGTCTCTTATCTCAGTGCTTACAAAAGGGCCTCTCATATGCTCACAAATACCCATTTATTAACTGACTGGCTGATCAACACCTTTCTCTGCCCATGCTTAAGAACTTATTGAGTGTTAAATGAATTATACACAGAAGATTCTACTGTTAAGAACATTCTTTCAGCTGGGCCTGTAATCCCAGCACTTGGGAGGCTGAGGCAGGAGGATCACGAATTCAGAGTCAGCCTCAGCAACTTAGCAAGGCCCTAAGCAACTCAGTGAGACCCTGTCTCTAAATAAAATACAAAATAGGGCTGGGGATGTGGCTCAGTGGTGGAGTGCCCCTGGGTTCAATCTCCAGTACCAAAAAAAAAAAAAAAAAAGAACATTCTCTATCTCTCTCTCTCTCCCCCACCCCCAACCCAGCCTCCCACTAGCGCATCAGGCAACAGAGCTGCCCATCTAACCAACCAAAAGAAATAGTTGCTAGGGAGCCCTGGATCATGCCAACATAAAAGGGCCACAGTATTGCTGCTCTCTTATCATGATATTCAACTCCAAGGCTGCATATACCCCAAAAATACTGTTAACCAATTCCAAAGAAAGAAACTGGAGGACCCAATGGAGAGGACTTTGTGCTTCTCAATCTTTCTCTGTGGGAAATGGAGAAAGCAATTATGGCTGCTCTGTTACTTCATTAGCATGTGTCAACGGTATGAAATCCCTTAGTCCCAGACAAACTGACACAGCAGATTAAAATCTTCCCCCAACAATGCTTGGATCATATCACTTTTCTGAACAAAATTATCCCTGATTCACATTTCTCATTAAAATAAACCCTAAAATAGGTCCTAGATCAATAGCAGAGAATGTATTCTTATACAGAGCATATTGGGCTGGGGTAAGAAACAAAGTGTGCTAGGCCTGGCTTCTGTCATACCCCTGTGAGGCCCTTAGACCATCACTCAATCCAACTGAAACTCAGTTTCCTGATCTGTAAAATTGAGAGTCTAGGACTAGATTTCCTTTTTAGCTCCAGAATTCTCTAACTCTACTTTTCTATGTGCCCTCTCTTTGGCCAGACTTACCAGTTCATCCTAATTCAAACACAACATATGAATTCTCACCTTTACACCTTTGGTCTTTCCTTTCTCCCCACCCAGAATTTCTTTGCTTTCTTTTCTGCTTACCTGAATATTCTAACAACCAACCCAAATCTCACCTCCTTAGGGAAACCCAGGCACAGTCCAAGAGAATTCCACATGCATCTAGGTTTTTTAATACTCAGCACTTACCATGACCTACCCCTGTTGTTCAATTTTTTTTCAGTGTGAAGCTTCTTTATTCCAGGTGGATTAAGTCTTCCTGTACTTTTGTGATTCCTTTGTAGAATCCTGAATACATTGTAAATAATGGCAAGCATCTTCTACTAATGACTGGTTGGTTGGTAGATATATGGAAAAGGTATAATCAGAGACCTAGATGTCAGACAAAACAGAAATACAGATAAGTCTAGAATTCTTTGTGCCTCACAAAAAACTCTGCAATGCAACAATTAATTTATCCCAAGAACATTTACTAAGAATCTATGCTCAAGACACTCTGCAGGCAAGCATAGAGTAGAGATAGGGAGTAATCGGAGGCCTGGGTCTCTAACAGTGTCTACCTCACAAATACAAGCTTCCAAGAAGTCCCTCAACTCTAACATTTTAGTAAGACTTAAAAGTCTCAAGTGGTGGCAGTTTTGCCTTCATAACCCCAACAGTGTGTCCCCCAAATTGATCATGTATCTACTTCTCCCACTTGTTTAGCAGTGGGATGGTTAAATGAAAAAGAAATAATAGCAATTCAAAGCATAGTAATAAACAAATTCTACTTATTTGAAATAGAATAGTCTAAAATAAATCTCTTCCAAGAACTATATACTGGCCAAACACATAAACTCCCTAATCCTTGCTTTAACAGGTTTTCATAATGTAACCACATAGATACGCTTCTCTGGTATGATTTCACTGTTACCTCCCATTAGTCTTGACAACTGACATTTATTAAGGATGAACTCAGAGTGTACCTGTCTTTTGGGACCCCCACAGCATACATGTTTGCACACTCCCCTAATTAAGTGGTGCTGAGACTTGAACAGTGTCATCTTCTCCAATGACAAACAGGTTCATGAGCAAGTGGGGGAAGTAAATAAATCAGTTTACAGAGAGAGAGGTTAAGCTGGGCTGAGCTGGGTTGGACCCAGAGTGATTCAGGCTTTACCACAGAAGGGTGTCTCCTATGATGACCTAGTAGGACAATTAGAACCCCTTATAAATAAGATGAGTTTGTGGGTCTCCAGTGTCCTTCCTGACTTCTGAATCTTCTGCTCACTCCTCCTCAAGAAGGTAAGACATTCATGGGGGAGCAATGGCAATATCAGCAATGTTCTTGCTGTAACATCCTGGGTGGGGGATGCCTGAGACTACTCCCTGTGGGTGATAGCCAGGGGTACCTTCCTTTTCTGGGCTCTAAGAATATGATAATAGCTGGAGTAGTCTATATCGGAGCTTGTAAAATACATGGGCCATTACTTCAATATGTCCTAGACATCCCAGAACTAAGGGTTAAGACTGTTTATGGATAACTGAGTCTCCCATAGTGGAGCATTTCCCTCTGTGCCTGTTAGGCAAGACCCAAGAGTTCAGAGCTCATGAGAGTCAAGACCCTGGACCATGAAGCCTTAGCAATACTCAAGTTCATTGCAACAAATCTCTACAAAGGACTCAGATGGTCCCACACAATCCATTATTTACTACTTATCCTTATAGACTTCACTATCTGCTATTGGAAGTACAATGTGTTCTTCAATTAGGGCTTCAGTTTGGAAGTCCATAAACCCAGTAACTGGAATTTTTATATCACAAGAGGAAATATCATTGACATACAGATCCCAAAAGACCAAGCATCCCAGTATAGCAAATATGGATTTAGCAGACTATATATACTTCCTGTCATCTGTGCAGTTATTGCTATTTTTATCTGTAACAGATTTGTATTTACTGATTCCATTTTACACACGGGTCCCAAAATGACTATCCAGGCCAGAAGTACTTGCTCGAATTTAGCCTTTTAGAGAGCTTACTTAGACATTGAGAGAGACCTCTAGCCTTCTCCTTGCTTAAGGAAAGCTCATTAGAGGACTGAGACCTGTTCAATCAGATCTAGGTGGTGTCCCCTCCAGTATGCTGTTGGTAGAAAATTATATCCCTCTATGCTGGCTCTGGCCCTGCCTCTATGGGCTTCCTGACCTCCTTTCCTTTTTATTCTGATATGAGAGTTTAATCATGTAAGTCCTACCCAGGGTAGAGCATATCAAATACTTACCATACATTTTTTGCTTTTTAAGAAGTTGTCTCTTTTTCTAACAGGAAAACCACAGTTTATATCCACTTCTACTTAGCACATGATCTTTGGAGCTTAACTGTGGGTCAAGGTGAGGGTATGTCTAAAAAGGTGTTCCATTATTTCTTAAGCTTCTTTTCCAAACCAAAAGAGATTACATGCTCTCTGGAAATGATATCCCTTGGTCTTCATCTTAAACATAGACAAAATTTTGTTTTTCTTTTAGGTTAACCTGCATTTTCCAGAATGGCTCAACTCCTGAACAGCATACTCAATGTGATCAAAGCATTCCAGATATATGCCAAAGAGGACTGTGCTTCACTATCCAAGAATGAGTTGAAACAGCTGCTCTTAACTGAATTTGGAGACATTCTCCGGGTAAAATACGTAGACATTCGGTCTCAGAGTGAAGTGTGAATGATTCTGACATTTGCATCCAGAGTTTGATGTTTTATTTTATTTGGTCATGCTCCACCTGTAAGAAAAATAGTTTCAGGCAGCTTCTTAGTAGTTTTCTCCCAGCAAACACCCCACACACACACACACACACACCTCCCTTCTTGAAGGCTTGAAGGAGAGACAGTATAACTTCAAATTAATAAGCAATAACTACAGAGAAGAAAATCTGAGATTCATATTTTGATTTCTATATTTAGTGCTGTCCATACATGTTCTCAAATATTCTTTCTTTCATTCATTTATTCAGTGAAGACTACTGCATACCTCCTCTATGCCAACACAAACCTAGTCACTATGAACATGGATAAAACCAGCTTCTCCTCCTTGCAGGATCTTACAGTGGGGTGAGAAAGAAGCTGGTGAACAAACATTTAGAATATGGCATGTGAAGGGATGGAATAATTTCCTCAAATGACTCAAATTAATCATTAATAGAACTGATTTTATTAAGTCTTTCTACTCCCTACAGTCATGTTCCTGCTAGTCCAGTAAGGGATGAGGTTCTGAGAACAAACTGATCAAAGACTACACCAAAGCCCTAGTCAATAAACAAAAGCCCATGCATGACTGAGTGGACTGGGATGTGAACATTGATATACATCTCAGTATCTATAAGAGAATGTCTGATTTTGCTCTTTGTTTTTTATCTGCTCTCAGAGACCAAATGACCCAAATACCGTGGAAACCATTCTGAACCTCTTAGACCAAGACTTAAATGGACAGGTTGATTTTCAAGAATATCTCTTGTTGGTGTTCCAGTTGGTCCAAGCCTGCCATCGAAAGCTAGGTAATAAATCATGTGGACAGAGAACCTCCCAGCAGGAAGAGGGGCAGGAAGTAACACAAGACACAGGCAAACAACACCGGCAGAAGCATGAGGAAGAAAGGCAGAACTCCTACCACAGTCAGTCTGAGAGACAAAGTCAGGATGCCCAACACAGTCAATCTGAGAGACATGATAGAGATTCCCACCATGGGCGAACTGAGAGACAGGGCCACGATTTCAGCTATGATCAATCAGAGAGACAAGATAGGGATTCCCACCATGGTCAGTCAGAGAGACAATATAGGAATTCCCACCATGGTAAGTCAGAGAGACAAGATAGGGATTCCCACCATGGTCAGTCAGAGAGA
>JAJEJO010003992.1:167514-178357 GCA_020662805.1 Glaucomys volans | reverse complement strand
ACAGACAGACAGGGTCAGAGTTCTCACTATGGCCAGACAGACAGACAGGGTCAGAGTTCCCACTATGGTCAGTCACAGGCTAGGGAAACTGAAATACAAGGACAAAATAGACACTGCCAAGGGACTCTGGGAACAGGAGGAGACTCAGATGTTGAGCAATCAGGAAAGTCAGGGAGACGTAGTCAACAGACTCTAGGACAGGAAATGAATCAAAACCAGGGACAGGAATTCCAGTCCAGGGAGGAGCAAAAGAATAGCTACCAGCCCTGGAAGCCTGAGGCAGACAGCCAATACCACCAACACAAACTCTTAGTACAAATCCAACGAGAAAGGCCATTCTCTCATGCAGAGCACTCAGGCAGTAGTGAGCAGAGCCACAGACATATCCAGACCAGGCAAAGCCAGGACGAGGAGCAGAGCCACAGAGCAGAGGAAAAGCATCATCAAAGCTGGGATAGACATAGCCATGAAGATCAGGAAGGTCCATGTGAGGCATGGAACAGAAAAAGCCATGAACAGGAAAAACACCATCAGACAAGGGACAGACAAACCTCTGAAGATGAACAGAACCACCAGAAATACAACAGACAAACTCAAAAAGAGGATCAACACCATCAACAACAACAGGACAAACAAAACCATGAGAAGAAAGACAGCTATCAAGGGTCCCAAGGATCCCAGCAAGGCTATACTAACAGAGAAAAATTCCACAAGAATGAGGATGGCCACATCCAAATCTCCCAAGGAAGACAATTCCATCCAACCCAAAGCAGTGGGAGGCCCCAAAGAAGAGAACAGGGTGGAGGTCACCCTAACAAGATAGTTAATGCTCCCAACCCCCTCTATGCCTATGTACAAGAGCTGAAACAACATCAATAGTAGGTATGTGAGCACCCGAGATAAAGCAAGACGAACCAAAGAAGGCACCTAAGCATGAAGTTCATCTTTATTCTGTTTAAAAAATGAAAAAGTTTATCTTCCCTCTATCCTCCATCTACCTGCAGGGATGCTTTTGAGAACTAGTATTCACTTTTAAGGCATTTCAGGTTTTCAAGCAACAATTCTAGGATTTTCTGGTTGGGTGAAATCTAAGTAGTGAATTGGGTGAAAGAATCAAATCTTAATTTTGATCAATTTAGGGATTAAAATCATTTCTTGGTTTGCCCTCTGTACAAGTGAGACTTGGTTGGATCACTGGAAGATAGAACACTTCTCCCCAAAGTTCAGAAAAAGGAAAACTATGCCAAAGATTTACATTACAACGAAGGAGAAGAAACCTGAACTTGGGTGAGCTTTGGTTCCTGTGCACAAAACATCAGGAATTGCAAGCATCACAATCTGGACTAGAATGAAACACAGTGAGAGACTGCTAGTTGACCACAGCAGCCATCAGCGATAAGGACATTTCCCACGCCCAGGCTCCTACCTCTCATCAGAGAGACTATCCATTGAGCATCCATCACAAGAACTGACTGACCCCATTCCAACTCAATGCATTTCTAGTTTCCAGTCGCATAAAAATACAAAGAATATGTCATCTGTTTGCAGATTCCCAAGGGCCAAAACTATTGATCCATAGTTTCCAAGTCCTGAAAACCCTTCACAACAAAATCTATATGCAGACCACAGATATGTATTATAATACCCAATAAATGATTGATGAGCAATGATGACTTTGATGGCTCTTTTTCTTCTTCTCTGTGGGACCATGTTATCTTTAGTTGTGGATCATTTTCCAAGAATAAAACCTCATTTCCTGACTTTTGAGTTTCTGGGCTCTGACAAAAATAAGGATCAACATGAAACAAATAAAAAAGGGTCAAAATGGAACTTATCTAAACATAATTTTTGGCTCCCTCCTCCACCAAGGAGTTACATTTGATTCTTATCCCTCATTCACTGCCACATTCCAGTGGTCATTAATTCTTGCCAATTCTGCATCCTCCATAACATCTGAATATCTTCTTACATCTCCATCTACTCTTGCCTTAATTTTCTTTCTTCACCGAAACTCCCCGGTAACTTTAGTTCACGCTTCTTAGCATGGCACATGGGCCCCTTGCTCTCTGACCCAGATGACCCTACCCAGTCCAATCTTGCAAGAGGTCATTCCCAGGAGTATCCAAATGCTCCAGCGATGCCAAGGACTTGGCCTTTTCTTAGTTCACCATGGTCTTTCATGAATCCATATCTTCAAACACAACATCCCATCATCCTGGAAAATGCCTCCTTGTTTTCTGCCTGGTCAAAACCTAGGCATCCCTTGGGTCCCGGTTAAGAAATCACCTCTTTTGAGCAGCCTTCTTTGACACTCCAAGCAGGACTTTCTCCTAGTTCCCACTCACTTCTGTTATATCATTTGACCTGCACACTCTTCTGTAAATTGTCTCCCCTGCCAAACTGGGAATACAACCCTATTACTCATCTTGGTACTGCTCAGCACTTAGTGCTGCCACTGATGTTCAGTGGCACTCAGTAATTGTTTAGAGATAGAGAAAAATATTCTGGGCTCAGAATAAATTGAACTGGACATTTATTGGGCGTCCTCTGTAACTAAAACACAGAATTAGACAAGAGAGACTAAATGAACGTCTTATAAAATTAGAGCTCAATAAATAAAACAGTAACCTTTTAACTAATTTCAACATAAAGAGATATTATGCCTAGAATAGTAAGGACTGAATTATTAGAAATTAATAAGAAACTTCTGGGACTATTGAGTTTACTATATCACCAGAGCTATAATCAAGGATTCAGAAACCTAGGATCCAGATGCTGCTGGCATTGCTGCCAAAATTGCCTACCAACATCCACACCTCTATAAACTTGCTTTCCAAAAGAAACATCCAAAATCAGAATGATGACATCTTACTCTCTCTTAACTTTGAAATCTCATGCAAGCACATCTAATTGGAAAAAAACATTAATTTTCAGCCACAACTCTAGTTGTAAAGGAGCCCAGGAAATAAAAGAAGGAGAAAGGAATAGATGCTAAGAGTCATTGGGTCATATTCTATACAGAAAGAATATAATAACTCATCACAACATTTCCTTCCCTCCAGGAAATCAAAATATAGTAAGACACATATGCATAGAAAACAACACTTACACAAGGCACAATGTCCTGAGCACAGGAAAATCACAGTTGTAACACCAAGAAGAAAGTAAACAGCTATACCTGGAAGGATTGAGAAAGGCTGTCATAGGAGGGAGGACCAGGATCCTGTGGGAGAAGGTCTGTCCTGGACCTCAAGATCAAGAGCAATTCCTGTGTCGGCTGCTATTTAATGGGCTCATTTGTTAAGGAGTAAGATGAGTCTTCCTCTAGAATGTTCTCTATAACTTAAAGCCTCCCCAGCAAGCTAAATCAAAAGGTGGAAAATACAGTGAAAGGCCTCAAAATCTGACAGCCCTGCTCAGGGTTCAGGAAAGCACTTGGTGGGTTAGCACACTGCTCAAGTCAAACAGCTAGGTGACATCCTTTCCTATAACCATTCCCTGCCCTCAAATCAAACTCATTAGGAAGTTCTTGTTTTTTCTGTATTGGGGATTGAACCCAGGGACACTTAACCACTAAGACCTGTTTCAAAATTTAAAAATTAAAAGGTATAGGGATGTGACTAAGTGATTAAATGCCCCTGGATTCAATCCCTGGTACCAAACAAACAAACAAACAAACAAAAAAGTCCACTAGCTATAACTCAGTTATTTCACTCCTTGGCATTTATCCAAAAGAACTAAAACCAGCATACTGTAATGATGTATTTATACCAACGTATTGCAACTCACAATAGCCATGTTATAGAACCAACCTAGTGTCCATTGACAGACAAATAGCTGAAGAAAAAGTGTGTGTGTATATATATATATGTGAAATAGAGTTTTCCTTAGTCATAAAGAAGAATAAAATTATGTCATTATGTCATTCTGCTAAATGGATGGAACTGGAGAACATTATGCTAAGTGAAATAAGGCAGACTCAGAGAGTCAAGGGTTGAATGTTTCATCTCATATGTGAGATCTAGAGAGAAAAAAGGGGATTAAAATAGATCTCATGACTCTATGGGATCCAACATAGTAAGGGAGACCAATAGAGTAAAGGAAGAGGGGAGGGCAAGGGGAGGTCCTGGGAAATAAAACCAACCAAATTATGCTTTGTCATGTATGACTGTACCACCATGAATCCTACTTGGATATATAATTATAATGCATTATTTAAAAATATAATAGAAGGGAAACTAGCAGAGTAAAGGAAGAGGATGTGGGGAAGTAGAAGGAAAGAGAAAATACTGCTGAACTACACTGATTGAATTATGGTTGGTACATGTATAAATCTCTCAGAATGAATCCCACTATGTTGTGTAATTATAACGCACCAATAAGAACCATTGAAAATAAAAATGCAAACCATATTACATGACCCCCTGCTAAAATTTTCAGTAGTTTCCCTCTATACTGAGAATAAAATCCAATATATTTCCAGGGTCTTCCTACAGAATGGGGCCCTGTCAGACCTCATCTTTCACCACTCTCTTCTACATTTACTGTTTTCCCACCACTCTGGCCTTCTTTCCATGATTCTAGCAAGACATGCTAGTTCTCATTTAGAAACCTTGAACCAGCTATTTCTTTGTTTAGAATAGTCTTCTCCATGAACTTTGTGTGTCTGCCTCCTTATTTTATTCAGATCTTAACTAAAAAGTCACCTCATCAGAGAAACTTTTCTTGATACTTAATCTAAAAGAGCATCTTTACTTCATCATCCTCTTTCCTGATATTTTTGTCCTTAGCATTTTCCATAGCTTATGTCTTGTTTTTATGTTACTCATCTGTTGTCTTTTCCCCCATCTGGAATACAAAGTCCATAAGCATAAGGATTTTGTCATGTTTACTACTGTACCCCCTGCATCTATGACAGTAGCTTGCCATGATACGTATCCAATAAATAAATGTTGATGGAATGCTCATAGAAGCCCTCCATGTTCTGGTTTTAGTGTACTCTTCCAACTCAGTTTCCCACAACATCTGGGGAATCCAACTTAATCAGACAACTTCCCAACTTGCATACTTTTGCTTATACCATTTCCTCCACTTAATGGTCTCCTGATCTTCTAAATCCTGCCCTGCTAAAATCCTACCCATTCCACTGACTAGCACACCTTCTAGGTCTAGCACCAGTATAGAATTTATCTCATTGCACCAAAGTCAAGTTTAAACCCATCTGTTTCTGACCAAACCATGAGATCCTAAAAAACAGAAATTGCATCTTTTTCACAACTGTCTTTGGTACCAAGCACAGTGACTGACAAATAATGTGGGAAGGGACAGTGACTTAAAATAAAAAGACCTGTATATATTTAATACCTTGCTCTATCACCTACCAATGTTATGATCTTAGAAAAACTTACTTCAACATATATATTGAGATAATATATACAAAAATGATTTATAATCATTTTTATGATATCTTTTGCCTGTTTTCCTGGTACAAATAATTTGTTCCCCCTTTACACTTTTTAATAGAAACTTAATAAGGAAGATCTTCAAGGAACCAAATTCAGGTGAACGGGCCAGGCCTTGTGGCACATACCTATAATCCCAGCTATTCTGTAATCCCAGCCACTCAGGAGGTTAAGGAAGTAGAATAGCAAGTTTGAGGCCAACCTCAGCAACTTTGTAAAACACTGTCTTTAAATAAAAAATAAAAAGGGCTGGAGAATAGCCAAAGCAATCTGGAGCAAAAGAAGTAATGCTGGAAATATTACTTGATCTCAAAGTATACTGTAAAGCAATAGTTAAAAGAAAAAAACCAGCATGGTATTGGCATTAAAATAGATGTGAAGACCAATAGTAGAGAATAGAAGGTACAGAGACAAACCCACATAGTTACAATCATCTGATCTGACAAAAGTGCCAAAAACACACATTGGAGAAAAAATAGCCTTCTAAACCACTGGTGCTGGGAAAACTGGATATCCATATGTGGAAGAATGAAACTAAATCCCTGTCTCTTTCCTTGCACAAAAGCCAAATTAAAGTGGATCAAAGACTTAGGAATTAGACCAGAAACATTGCAACTTTGCAACTACTAGTAGAAAACATAGTGTCAACACTCCAACATATTGGCTCAGGCACCTACTTCCTTAACAAGTTTTCAAAAGCTCAATATATAAAACCAAGAATCAATGGGGGGATGCCATCTGATTAAAAAGCTTCTACACAGCAAAGGAAAAAATAAAGAGCATGAAGAGAGAGCCCACAGAATGGGAAAAGTCTTTGCCAGTTACTCCTCTTACAGGGATTAATATCCAAAATATATAAAGAATTCAAAAAGCTGAACACCAAAGAAAACAAATAACCAGTCAATAAATGGGCAAAAGAACTAAACAGGAACTTCTCAAAGGAAGAAACACAAATGACCAACAAATATATGAAAAAATGTTCGACATCTTTAGCAATCAGGGAAATGCAAATCAAAAACTACACTGAGATTTCATCTCGCTCCAGTCAGAATGGCAATGATCAAGAATATGAATAATAATTTCCATATTTGTCCCACTGCATTCAAGTGTCATATAGGAATATAGCTGTAGGGGTACATAGGAATAAAATGGATTTTTACATGTTAAAAAAAAAGAATATGAATAATAATAAATGCTGCCAAGGATGAGGGAGAAAAGGTACATTCACACACTGGTGGTGGGACTGCAAATTAGTCCAACCACTGTAGAAAGAAGTATGGAGATTCATCAAAAAACAAGGAAGGAAACTGTTAAGGTTTGGATGTGAGGGGTCACTCAAAAGCTCATGTGTGAGACAATGAAGAAAGTTTAGAAGTGAAATTATTGGGTTATGGGATCCTTAACCTAATTGGTGAATTATCCCCTAGTGGGATTAATTGGATGGTAGCTGTAGACAGGTAGGGTGTGGCTGGAGGAGGTGGATCATTGGGGACAAGCTTTGGAGGTATATATTTTATCTCTGGTGAGGGGAGTCTCTCTCCCTCTCAAAGTGAATTTGTACCACAGGTGCCATGTTCCCAGCTGCTTTCCTCCACCTCACTCTTTTTCCATGACGTTCTGGGTTATCTCAAGCCCTGAGGAATGGAGTCAGCCATCTCTGGACTGCAACCCCAGAAACTGTGAGCCACAAAATAAACCTTTCCTCTTCTAAAATTGTTCTTGTCAGGTATTTTGGTCACTGCAGTAAAAGATTTGACGAAAACAGGAACCATTACATGACCCAGCTATCCCACTCCTTGGTATTTATCCAGAAGAACTAAAACCAGCATACAATAGTGATACAGGTACATCAATGTTTATAGTAACATGACTTGCAATAGTCAAGATATGGAACCTGCCCAGGTGCCCATCAACAGATGAATGGATTAAAATGTGAGATATATATATGTATATATATGCACAATGGAGTTTTATTCAGCCATAAAGAAAAATGAAAGTATGCCTTTGTCAGTAAGTAAATGGAACCAGAGAATATTGTGTTAAGTGAAATAAGCCAAACTCAGAAAATCAAGGATTGAATGTTTTCTTTCATATGTGGAAGTTGAGCAAAGTAAGGGGAAAAAAGAGGGGGAGGTCAGATATTATGAAGACAGAGGGAAGGTCAGTGGAGTAGAAGAAGGAGATTGAGGGGCAAGAAAGAGGGACAGGAAAGGGGAGGAAATGCAGAATGAATTTGACAAACTACTCTACGCGCATGTACAAACATATTACAGTGAATGCCACCTTTATGGATATCTATAAAGTATCAATTAAAAACAAACAAACAAACAAATAAATAAGTGGAGGGAACACAAGTAGAGGAAGGGGAATAGGAGGAGAGAGGAGTGGAAGGAAAGGGGTTGGACACTGGGAACTGAATGGAGTAAATTAAATTCCATGCATGTATGATTATGTCAAAAAGAAGAGTATTTTGACTATATTATGTATGACCCTAACGCACTAATAAAAGCAAAAAATAAAAATGTCTGGAACATCAGGCACACTGGCTCATACTTATAATGCCAAAGACTCCTGAGGCTGAGGCAGGAAGATTGCAAGTTCAAGGCCAAGGTCTTAGCAAGACCCTAAGCAACTTAGTGAGACCCTGTCTCAAAATAAAAAGGGTTCAAGATGTAGCTCAGTGGTAAAGCACCCCTGGATTCAATTCCCCGTATCAAAAAAAAAAAAATGAGGAAGAAGAGTGGTCCCAATTTGCAGTGAATGCTCCCATCCAGTCCAAATTCACATCACCACCAAAATATATTTCAACTGAACAGAATCTCCATCACACCTCCACCATTACCACTTTTTCCCTCATCCTGGCACCAACATTCAATACGCATTGTCTTGTTCTGCTCTTCACTTTGCTTTCATCCACCCCACCTTCCTCTGCCTCCTTCTCTCAGATTTCCTATGCCCCACTGAAACAGAGCTGAACTTTCTCACTCTGAGAATAAAACACTTCCTCACGCCCAGAACAGATACCAAAGAAATTGATGACATGTTCTTTGGCTAACTAAATCTGCATATGCATATTTCCTGCCTTATGTCCCACTTTGCCTCCTCTTTTCTTATCATTTTGAGTTAATTTTTGTGAACGGAGCATGACGATATCTCTATAATTGTTCTTAGTGCTGTTTCCTCTTAAGGATGCAAGTTGCTTTTTAAGAGGCTGTGTTTTAACCGTGAGTACTCAATAAATATGAAATTCAAACTAGGCTCCAAGTGCCTTAGTAAGTCTTTTAATAAGTTAATCAATAACACTTGTGCAAATTCACTTTGTACTAAGTTCTCAAAGGAACAGGAGGCACATGGGTCTCTGAATAACCTTGTGGCTTTGTGAAAAGGATGAAATACATACTGGAGTCAACAGAATATCTTGCTGATATCAGGAAGCAAAAGGCACACAGGGCAAAGCGTGTGTATGAAAATCAACCATGCAAAGAAGGGTTTGTTGCTGGGTAAGGATTAGAGGAGATAAATTTTGAACTGGACTTTCAAGGAGTTAAGGGTTGGCGTATGTTGGGTTGGGACTCCAAGGGAGAAGGAGGGAAGTATCTAAAGACCAAGAAAATAGAATGCTCACAGTCTGGGATCCTGCAAGTCAAGCAGGTGTTTGGTGCTGAAGAGAACTTACCACTTCTCAGGGGTCCTATTTAAATGGGGTTTTAGGGAGTGGTTTTATTAAATACAAGCTTTAAAAAAAACAAAGGAGAATTTTCTGTTTCAGATCTTGGTGGGGAGGTGTCAGGGAGCCTGGAAAGCCTTGATAAGAAAAGAGGAGACAAAGTGGAACTTAAGGCAGGAAATATACATATGCAGATTTAGTTACCAAAGAACAAGTGTTGGGGAATGTGTAGAAAAAGAAAAACCCTTGTACACTGTTGGTGGAAATGTAAATTGGTACAACCATTTTGAAAAACAGTGTCGATTTTCCTCAAAAATTAAAAATAGAAGTGCCATATGATCCTGCAAATCCATTTCTGGCTATATATCTAAAGAAAACAAAATCAACATCATAAAGATATATCTGCACTCCCATATCCATTGCAGCGTTATTCCCAATAGCCAAGATATGGAACCCCAAGTGACAATCAGTGGATGAATGAATAAAGAAAGGGTGATTTGTGCATGTGGATTTGTGTAAGTGTAATGGAATATTATTCAGCCACAAAGAAAAAATAATCCTGCCACTCGTGACCACATGGATGAAACTTGAGGGTATGATGTTAAGTGAAAGAAGTCAAACAAAGATAGACTGTATGATCTCACTTCTAAAAAGTTGGACTCATGGAAGCAGGGAATAGAATTGTGGCTGCCAGAGACTGGTGGCTTAGGGAAAGAGGAGATGTTGATCAAAGGGTAAAAACTGTCAGTAATACAATGAATAAGTTATGGAGAGCTAATGTACAGTATGGTTATGATAGTTCATGATACTGAACTGTTTACTTGAAATTTGATAGCGGTATAGATCTTAAATGTCTTCATCACACACACAGAAAAAATGGTCACTCTGTGAGGTGATACATGTGCCAGACAACTTCATAGTGGTAGTCATCTTACAATACACCTGTATATTAAGTCATCACACAGCACACCTTAAATTTTTATGATTTTATTTGTCAATATACTTTAATAAAGCTGGAAATTGTATTAAAATAAAATAAAAAACAAACGGCAACAGTCTAAGAGAGAAAGAGAAAGAGCCCTCAAGCACTAAACTAGTCAGAAGACTTGAGGTTCATTCCTGATGCTGTTATTAATGCCACATCTGGTCTTGGGTCATTTGTGTCCCCAGATTGTGCTCCAGTTTTCTCAACCTTAAATGAGGAGTTGGCACAATACAATTTATAATGTCTGGAACAGTAAATATTCTGGAGGCTGAAAAACACCCTGAATGCAACCTGGAGAAAAATACTCCATGGGGTTTTAGTGCCACCTACTGGTCACCAGAGCCCCAACGTCCTTACGAGATGTCTATACAAGCACTTTCGGAAAGGGAACAGGTCACAGTATGGCGCTCTCTACCCAGTAAACACGACTTCTATCCTAAGGACTGTCTCCAGTTTCTGCTGAAACCACTACTGATGTGAAAAGGGACACACGCTGGTCCCTGCCTGATGGGATATCCCCAGTAACTGCTTTTGTATGTTTGTGGTTTTTGCTTTGATTTGGGGTGTTTTTGTTTTGCGTTTTTGTTTTTGTTCTATATCACTGTCCCCAAACCAATCCTGCCAGAACTTTCTCTGGCCTTGATTGCCTCTGAATGAGACATATGTGTTTCAAGTTTATCCAGTAGATTTGGTCAAGGTAATAGTTGTTAAGCAATGCACTAGATTCCC
>JAJEJO010003992.1:138460-158653 GCA_020662805.1 Glaucomys volans | reverse complement strand
TTTTTTTTTTTTTTTTTTTTTTTTGGAACCAGGGATTGAACTCAGGGACACTTGGCCACTGAGCCACATCCCCAGCCCTATTTTGTATTTTATTTAGAGACAGGGTCTCACTGAGTTGCTTAGGGCCTCGCTAAGTTGCTGAGGCTGGCTTTGAACTCGCGATCCTCCTGCCTCAGCCTCCCAAGTCGCTTGGATTACAGGCGTGCGCCACCACACCTGGCTTCCCCTCTTCCTTTTGCTCCTGGTTGGCTTTTTGAAGTTCTTACTGTTTCTGCAGATTGGTGCTCACATACTTAAGTACTTTGCTTTCCAGAAACCATTCCTCCCAATCTCATTCAAACTATTATAATGTAGAAAGCATTTCACTTGCTTGTCATTTCTGGCGACCATTCCATACATTGCTTCATAAAGAGGTCCACGAAAATACAGCATTTACTCACCCTGCTGGCATTTAGGATTTGGGCCCTACGTTGGCACCATTATATGTGATTCAACACCTCATCCATTTCTCACCATCCCCAACTACTCTCCCCTACTCTCTTTTCCACCCAATTCCATGTCAGATGCACTCTCAGGCATCACCTTCTCTACATCCTAAGCCTCACAATTTACATCTTTTCATTTTACATATTCATTAACAAATTTTGTAGCTATAGTTATTTTTAACACTTTGTCCCTTAACTTTTATACTTAAGTTAAAAGTTATTTATGCACCATCATTACAGTATTTAAATATTCTGAATTTGACTATATTCTTGCCTTTACAGTGAGTTTTTTTAATACTGACATATTTCATGTTTTTAGTCAATGTCCTTTCATTTCAATTTTAAGAACTGCTTAAATTTCTTGAAGGAAATGTCTATAGTGATGAACTCCCTCAACTTTTGTCTAGGAAAGTCTTTATCTGTCCTTCTCTTTCTGAAGAACAGCCCTGCCAAGTATAATATGTTCGTTGACAATTTTCCTTTCACAGTACTCCAAATATATCATCCCATTCTCTCCTAGCCTGCAAAGTGTCTGCTGAGAAATCTGCTGACAGTCTTGTAGAAGATCCCTGGTATGTAACAATTTTCTTTCTTGCTGCTTTCAAAATTCTCTTTGTCTAACTTTTCAGAATTAATTATAATGTATCTTAGTAAAGATCTCTTTACCACTTGAAATTATTTGGGCTTCCTGGATTTAAGTGATCATTTTCCTACCTGGATTTGGGAAGTTTTCTGTCATTATTTCTTTAAATAAGCTTTCTTCTCTCATTCTCTTTCATATCTCCTTCTGAGACTCCCAAAATGCATATTCCATCATGGCCATATGCAAACTGAAGAGAAATTGGTAGCATGGTTTAGTCCAGATACATCCAGAAGTATCGCTTTATCAAATTTCTAGGTATCTTTAATTCCAGTTAAACTGACATCCAAAATTAACCATCACAGAAACTAGTGCTAGAAACTTCTATTCTGACATTTCATTGATATCACCCTCCCATATATATAGCTTTTTATATTCTCACATGTAAATCTCATATCGACCCTTCGAAATCATTATTATTATAAATAACTTACAGGTAAACTGATGAATTTAGGTGACTTTCCCAAGATGGTCAGGCTAGTTAACATGCAGCAGGGCTGGAACTTGAACCCAGATCTTGAGAGTCAAAACCCAGGACTCTTGCCAGTGTCTCACAACTAGGCCATCTTTGGCATAGAAATAAATGCATTGGAGCATTAAAAAAGAAATAATCAGAATCAGATAAAATCAATCAGATATTCCTTGGAGGAGCAACTTTGAACTAAATCTTTAGAATGGAATGAGCACAGAATGGCATCCTGGAGAAGGGCTCTATTCCTGGGCATCAGGATTAGTTTCAGCTGAGACACAGATGAGCATCTACCAAATAAAATGCAGGGGAGAGCAAATAGATTAGGTCCCTATAAGAGAAGCTGTGTTAGGGAGTAATCAAAGATTATGCAAGAAAGTGGGCCCAGCCTTATGCATTCTTAGTGTCCATAACACCCTCTCTCTTATTCTTCCACTCTTTTGGAAACTTCTTTGGTTTCTCTCCTATTTTATCACCTTTAGTGAGGCCCTTACAGTTTCTCTCAATCAGATTCTTCTCAACATTGGCTTTCACTTTGTCATCTAGAGAATTCTAAAACACTGATGCTGAGGTCCCATTTCTAGGATTTCTAATTTTATAGGTCTGTAATGTGACTCTGGCTCTCTGCATTGTTAGAGGTTCCCCCAGGTGGTTCTAATGCTCAAACTTTATTACACCCTTCCCCATGGTCAATCTTACCTTTGCTTGTGATTTCAACCACCAAATTCTTCTAGATGATTTCTAAATTTATATCATTATCCAAGATTTCTGAGTTCCAGATCTATGTGTCCTACTACCCCTCTGGACCAATTTACCTAGGAGTCTCACAGGCATCTCAAACACAGCATGCTCAAAATGAATATCCTCTTTCCACGTCCTTCTCCCTGTGGTATGGTTTGGAATGTGCTTTGTCTCCACCGTAACTCATGCTGGAATTTAATTACCAATGTAATGGTATTGAGAGGTGCCGGGCTTTTAAATGGTACTTGGGTTATGGGGAGGGTACATTCATGAAAGAATTAATCTAGTTTCCAGAAGACCTGGTGAGTTTGTGAGGGTAGTTTGGTATAAAGAATCTGGTCCTCTTTTTCCTCTCCTCTCTTCTGCACATGCCCCCTTGCCCTTCAATCTTCTGGCTTGAGTTAAAGAAACATGAGATCTTCATGAGATGCAGTAACCTAATCTTGGACTTTTTATCCTTCAAAACCATAAGCCAAAATAAACCTCCATTCTTTATGTTATCCAATCTCAGGTACAGTATTCTAGCAACAGAAAATGTGCTAAGATGTCATGTAAACAGCCTACCATCTTCCTTGTTGCTCAAGCCAAAAGTCAAATCTACCAGATGCCTTCCTCTTCCTCACCTTCTACATCCAATATGTCAGCAAGCCCTATGTGTTTCTACTTCTCAAATTTAAAATATTCTACTTCTTTACAATTTAAAATATTTTCTCCAACCCAACTACAAATACATTGATTCAGACCCTCATTTCTTATCTATTTTACTAAGTCTTCATTGTTTCCTATCTTGCCCTTCTCCAATCCATTCTCAATGCTACTGCCACAGTGACCTTTCAAAAATACAAATCTGATTATGTCATCATCTCCTGCCTAAAACCCTATTGTGGCTGTCCATGGTCTGTAGGATAAAATCTATACTCTTTACTTTGCCTACAAAATCTTTCACGATCTACCCTGCTTAGCTCAACTAACCTCACCTCTCATCACTCCCTACCCCACACCCTACACTCAACTTGTCCCACAGGATTTGGCACACCTCTAAGCTACCTTCCTTGAGCCCACTTTATATGTGAAGCGCCCCTTCAATGTGTTCCCTTAATACCCTCTGTCATGTCCTTTCTTATCCTGGATTAAAACAATGGGTTGATGTGGATGACTTCCTGACCACACTGTAATCTCCTTAAAAGCTAGCACCATGTATTATTTCTCTTTATATTGGTGGTTCTTTGCACATCACAAGTGTTTAATTAAGATTTGTTGAACAAATTAACAAATGAATGAATGGTCGCTGGGGAGGGCCAGCTGTCAAAAAAGGTTGAACAAATGGCTAACAATTATATATTTAGCAATAGGTGGTCACTGCAAGCTTCTTAATCAGAAGAGTAGCATAAATGAAAATAGTATTTGAGGAAGAATAATTTGATAACAAATTATATGATATAGACTGGTCACCAGATGAGGGACACTAGGCAAAACACCCTCATGGTCATCAGTTTCTTTATCTAAAAAAAGAGTGGCGCGGATGTGGTTATATGTGGTGCCCACTGCATGCTTGTTGCAAGCATAAAATAAAACAAAGGTTTTGAAATCTTTTCGAAGCCATAAATCATTCCATTAATATGCTAAATTATAATTATGCAAATAATGAGAGGTGTGACTACCAAAAGAGTAGTTAGTAAAACCCAAGGCAGCAGGACCTTATAGAAAAGACTATAGACCAAATGTCAGCTCCCCAGCTTTGCTGTCATGTGACTTTCAGCAGATCACTTGGCCTTTCTATGCCTCAACTTCCTCATCAGCAAAATATGAACACCATACTCATAAGTTTATTATGTTGTTTTTGTACCTCATATAGAGCATGACAAATGGAATGCATTTAACAAATTATAGTTTCCCATCCCTCCTGAGCAACCACTCTACATTTATCCCTGTAAAATAATTATTCTGACACAGGAACCATAACCCAGAGAATTTGGAATAAGCGGAGTAAGTGAAGGATTACACTTACTGCAGCTTGTACTAAACCTTAAGTAGAAAGAGAGGTGAGAAACTCTGGGTAATGATCTGAGAACCACAAGGAGATAATATGCTAAATGACACATTAGATAAATGAATTACATCAAAGATTAACAATGAATGGGAGAAGGTAACACAAAAGCTTTGGAACCCAATTTCCAAGCAGGCAGGTCCATGAGAGGAAAGGGACTATATGGTATATGATCTGGGAGTGAAGTCAGGGGGTAAGAATCTCTCACTCACATCCCTCCACCCTTGTGTTCATGAGTCACCCTAAGGCCTCAGGCAAGTCCTTCCAACCTCTGCCTCCATCTCATCCTCTGAAAATGGGCATCATAATAATATAAGCACAGCGGAAAACTGGAATGATTTGAGCTTCTGACAACACAAAACTGCTGAGATGTCAGATCCTGATGATCTGATATAAAGAACAGCCTGAGACACCAGTCCTGGATTTCCTGGGCAGATGATAAGAAAAGGTCAATGGAGAACAAATATTCAGAAAATGCACCTGAATTCTAGCAAATGGGTATTTCATAAGAATTAATGAAGAGGTTTTGTTCTGAATCCTGACACATAGCAGAAAAATTATTTAATGCAGAAATGTAAAATAATCAGACTGCACACTCCACAATAACAGAAACTATCAATTGATAAAGAAAAGAAGGACAAAATTCATCATTCATAGTGGTTCAGTGGTTTCAAGGAGGGCAGTGTTCCATATAAAGATTTGTGAAAGTAGGGGTCTTGCAAAGGCACTAGGCCAGTCCCATTCATAGGAATCTCTTCCTGTCTCTTCAAGGGTCCATTCCCAGGGTTTCAGATTTAGATGTTATGGGAAGAAAAGAAAATAAAGAATTGAAAAATTCTTTTCTTGCTCTTTCTTCCCTATAAGCTAAAAGTACTTCACAATTTATGATCTAGCTTGTTCTAGCACACCCACTCACCCCCAACCCAGAGAGGAAGCAGGAGTCATTAGAATTTTATAGGTAGATATGTAGGGCTCAGAGAGTTTAAGTGACTCACCTAAGGTCACAGAGAATACCAATTCTGAGCTTGTCCCATAACACAGACCCCCAGGCTCCCAATTTACCACATGGCCTGCCAAAATCTATTAAAAAATTAATTCCTAAAGACATATTCTTGCACCCTGACACTACCTTGTACAAAAAGAAGTCCCTATAGTAACTTATGTCCTAACATGTACTCTATAATCAAACTCACTTATTACATTATAGTTGGTTAATAAGTCAAGACTAAAAATAGAAATTCAGTTCAAAGAATACCTGGTTCATTTTTTGGCTTTTGTTATAGGCTCATGCTCAAATGATTTATGTGGTAGGTAAGATATTTTGCCTATGCCTCCTATAAAGGCAAAGTGAAGCCCAGTGAGGAGCCACAGAAAGAAGGAAGGGGACTGTGCTGCCTGTCTGAATGGGATATGCTTGGTCACACTTTCTCAGGGGTATTCCATACAACATCACCACCAGAAGACAGATCAAGAGGAAATCAGAGCCTGCAGCACATTCATTTCAGCAGTGCTGTATACTAGAGTCCTCCTTTGGAAACTCACAATGCATATTAGAGGTCTTGAAAAGTCCTGTGCCACAAGAATAAGAAAAAAAAACCTATTTCAATTTACTTAACCCCCAGTTCCTAAATTTAGGTAACATTAGATTCTGAAGTACATCAGTACCTAAGAAGACTTCATGACCAGCACTTTAACTAGAAGTTAAAGTATGGAGAATAAGAGGATATCATAATGCAAAAGAGAATTACCTTGAACTTCTCATTGGATCTCTACTCAGCATAATCAGAACTACCCATCTGTGGCTTCTCTAAATGCCTAGAACTTGGAATCACTTGTCCAGGACCAACTTCTTCCTTTAGAGAATAGGGGGAATAAATGGTACAGGAGAAAGGGAGAATCAGACGAGGGTGAGTAATGACAGGCCTCTTTGACTTTTGAATCATCAAATTCTTGACACCAAAAACAAAATTCACATTGGCAAGTAAAACACAAAGTTCAAAATATTCTGCTACCTTCCATATTCCCAAGATATTACTTCATTGCTCTGAATCTTCATGATCCTTATATCAACAGATTGGCCCAAAGGAACTGACTCTATCTAGCCAATCCAACAAGTTGGAACCCCAATTCAGCCCCTGGATGACCTCTGGCAGGCAACTTAACCCCATAGTGTCCCTGTTTCCACACCTAGAGAGCGGAGGTGGTGGCCCTTCTTTCAGGCTGGGCAAGATGGGGAACAACTAATAAAAAGATTGTAAAAACCCTTTGCAATACATTCAGTGTCCTGTAAAAGCATAATGATTATAATCAAGCTGCAGGTAGAAGTCTTCAAAGTCCACACATGATACTCAGCAGTCACTGCCCTGGTATCTGATAACAGGACATGGTATCTGCCCGTGCCTTCATCAGCCGCACAAACTGGTCTTGACCAAGTCTGGTTTCTGCACATCAAGTTGTCAAGGGAAAAACATTGCTGCTGGGTCTAATCACCACCGTGTTTCACTGGAGACAAGATCCTTCCAGCCTCCTGACAACGATCATAAAGCTCAGTTCCCTGATTGGGAGAGGGACCTCCTTCTTGAGCCTGGCACCTGCTGCAGAGGGCCACCCCACTGTACAGCATGGGTTCCTCTAACCACATGAGAGGGGGTAGAGGTACTTGGTAAAGAGGACATCTCTTGACTGACACTTTCCCTATCACAGTATTGTCATCTCTACAGAGGCAGCAAAGGATTAAAAGAGCAACACTGAATGACAATAAAGAATCTAAGCATTCATATTCCAGTTCTGCCATTTTCCAACTTTTTGACCTTAGATAAATCACTTAATATCTCAGAGCCTCAATTTCCCCATCTACACAGTGAGAATAATTGTGCTTACTATACAGGATTGGTGTAAAGATTACATGAAACAACATTTATTATCGTATGTGCTAACAGTGATGATGATGATGATGACGATGACGATGATGATGATGACGATAATGACAACAATGATGATCACAACAAAAAATAGACTCCCACCATTATGTTTTATAGGCCAAAACTCCCCCCACTAGCCCGAAGGTGCAGGACTGAGATATGTCTGGTCCACATTTGAGTTCTCAGTACATGGCCAGCACTTTCTAAATTTGATTAGAATGAATTGATCAAATTTTGCCGAATGTAGGGGATCAGGATGAATATAGCAGATGCTTGAATTAGACAGACAAGGCCTTCTCCGTGAGCCATTGTCAAAAATGGACAAAACCAGTCTACCTTAACCTCACCTAGGCAGGTGCCCCTGGCAGTTTTCCTGAGACAAATTCTGCTTATTCAAAGTCCTCATTTGAATAATAATAGCAGAGGAAGCCCAGACTGGCTCAGGTGATACTCATGGAATTGCTTTTAAGATATAGATATGAAACCAGCCTCGTGGCAAAACTAATTTCTTTTCCCCAACCTTTGCTTTTTAATCTCCAAAATAAGGCGCTTACCAGGCCAGTGTAGCAAGAACTAGGGTTTTAATGTTAATGTCACCACTCTTGTCCTCCCATCTGCTGTGTTCTGACAATCTAGTCACCCTTTCAGTACTCCCAGTAGGATTTAAAAAGGCTAACCTGTGACCTCTCACCTTCTTATGGTTCATTGTGACTTCTCTTCAATGTTTCTTTTCTACTCTTTCTTCTTCCTAATCTCCCCATCAAAAAAGTGACTTCTGAACTCTTATGGGGTTACTTTCTGTTCATGGCATTTGTATATGATTTTATATATGACACATAAATGCAATTCATTCCTTCTTTCAATCAGTATTTCCTGAGTACCTGCCTAATGGCAAGCACTGGGAATAAATCCACAAACAGAACCTGCTTTCAAGGAAGTTGAATCTTACTATACTCAAGTTCTTCGTAAATGAATGGATAAGTGGTCGAAATGAGCATTCTCTTCTGTAAGGTCAACATTTGAAAGGACCAAGGAAAACAGCCCTTTGTCAACAAGACTACTCCTCTGTAGTCTGACTAGTCAGCTATCTTTTTGTACAAAATATACCTTGCCTATTCCTTCCCCTCATCTTTCTTCATACTCCCTGGAGAGTCTCCACTCCCCTTGGCCTGTCAACTCACTCTATCCAGAACAAGCCCCATCTCCTCACTGAAGCTTTCCCAAACCACTTCATCCAGCAGTGCCCCCTTTCTCCTTTAACTTGTAGAGCACTTGTAGATTACGCAGCACTTCACCACTATCCTCGTTTGAATGCTTAGGATCATGTCTTTCACTGTTTACTCCCCTTCTCCAAGTGCAGTTCCTAATTTGGTTTTGATTAGCTGGGTAGCAAGGTACTGTAGCTCGGATCATAAGAAGGTATTTAAATTAATATTCTAGGGGCTGTGTTCAGAGACTTTCAGAGTTTTTCACCTTGAAAAGCCTAACAAAAGGAACTCTGAACACTGATTTTGAAATATGCTGGCCCTGAGAGAAATGATTACATTAATATCAGAAAAACTGATTTTCCCCCTATGAGAAGTTGTAATTATTCCCCATTTGTAACATGTAGATTATAATTCACTTCAAAGATCCAATTTATGCTGTTGAAAGCACTTTTCTTTGGTATTTGGGAAATACTTTCAAAAGATGTAGCTGTAGATGAGATTTTAATGATTCACCCGCTGCCCAGGACTTCCAGAAAGCCAGCAAAGAGCCCAGAACTGGAATGGGCTTGGTGGTACCAAGATGGCAGCATTCACAGCTCTTTTCATCTGCAGATAAATCATCAAAGAAAAATATCTGAAAATTTTAAACTACACATCAGACAGAAAAGCAAAAAGGTTAATGTGAATGTTTATTGTACGATAATTTAGTGAGCTTCAAGGTTTGGATTAATTGAAATTACTGGACTGTGTTGTTTAGGAAATACTAATAATAAAAAAGTCTTGGTTCTTCCTACAGCAAGTCCCTTTGGGTCCATAAAGCATTTATTAAACTCTATTCTACTCCAGGCATGGTACAAGGCACTATACTATATTATATCATAAACAATACAGAATAACAACTATTTGCATAATATTTATATTATATTTTAAGTAATCTAGAAATGAATTAAAGTATATGGGAGGATCTGCATGATTGTATGCAACAACCATACAACTTAAGATAAAGGACTTGAGCATCCTTGGATTTTGCTATTCACAGGGATCTTGGAACCAGCCTCCTCCCTTGAATTAATTCCTAATATATAGTCTTCTTTTCAGAATTCAACCTTTCTTATTGCAACATACCCCACTCCAAACCATTAAGAGGTAAATGGAGTACTTTGTAGTCAGAACTCCAATACCATGCCTGGTATACAATAGAGGACTCAATAAATCCTTACGGATAACAACAACAACAAAGACTTACTGTGAGAAGAACCAATAAACACCCAGCTGCCTGTCTTCCCCTTCTTCACTAATGCTAATGAATTCAATCAGATGTTCACTTGAGGCAAAGGGAGACGGACCTTGATTGGTCCTCCCAAAGTTCCTTCATCCCTATCCTATTTCCCTACCTGAGTTTAGAATAGTTTTGAAGGTGGCCAGTGGGGAGGGAAATTTAAAAGGAGAAGAAAAGAGCACAGGAAAGAAACTGAAAGAAGGATGTTGCTGTGTATATAACTAAAAAGAACAAATAAAAAAGGAAGAAGGATGCTGGGAATGGGGGAAAGTGGAGCTCCAAAGAAGCACTGCACCCTTCTGAAGAGGGTCAGATGAATACCATGAAACACTCTGAGCATGAATTGCCACACAGCCGACTGCTTTGTCCTACCTCCATCGCTACTTTAGGCACAGGATGGTATTCAAAGTGCTGAAACACCCAAGACGAGAACTCAGTAACTATATCATGCCATGAAGTAGCGACTGAGTGCCTGGGCCTGGAGAAAGCACTCTAAACTAGACTGGCACATACCTATCTGTGCTCTTTTCCACATCTGGGAGGCCATGACCTTTACTCCAACAACTCAAAACGTTGAATATGTTTTGCTTTAGCTTCAACCCCATTATGATGTGCCCTTTTGTCAGAACCAAAACCTCTCTCAAAAATTTTTTTTAATTCTTTAGGTAAACATTCTCTCTTCGCATTTCAAAGAATGACTTACCATTCTACTAGGAACAGAGCTAAATCCACGAAGAACAGAATGTTCTAAGCACCTCTACCCTTGAGGAACTCTGATCCTTCTTTCATACGGCAGCAGAGACCTTTCTTTATAATAAATCCCATAAAGTCTTGATGGCTTAATCAAAGATGCCTGCTTCCATCATTCACAGTATTCATTAAATTATAAAAAAAATTAATTTCATCTGTCCCATCTGGGTGTCTTTTGACAAATCCCAAAGCTCTGTGAGATTGAGGAGCCACTGGTTAGGATTCAGATATAATTATAGAACAGAGAAAACAAATAACTTGAAACGTATGACCAGCTTAATGACAGAAAGCCAGGAGCCCTCTGCTACTCTAGGTTGCAGTAGGAATGGATGGAAGGTGGAAGTGCTCTTCCTAGATGCCAGTCATCCTGCATGGCATGACGTAAGATGAAAGCATCTGCTGACTCTCAGAGGTATAATTACTAGCAGGGTGGGGGTGTAATTAAAGTAAGGATAATTTACCCTAAAGAAGATAAAAATTAAGAATTATTAATGATCATAATAATTAGCCCTTTATATCTAAGAATCACATAATGCTTTACAAGCTGTAATTATCACAGCTCCCCTATGAGGAAGGGATTCATATCTTACAGCTCCTCATTTAACAGAGGGGTGAAGTGATGGACATAGGAGAAGGCAGAGAAGGGTGGAGTACTGCCTCCTCTGTCATCTGCCCTGTAAGTGGCAACATTAGAAAGAGGCCCCAGAAGGGCTGACTCCCATGATGGTGAGTACCCTCATCCTCAAGCCAGCACCTGAATGGATGATCCATTCCAGAGTAAGCAACTCATCTCATTCTGACCAGGTGGACACCTAAACTGCCACAATGCAATAAAAGTATAACGTATCAGCAAGGATTTTATTAAACACCTAGTAGAAAGAAAAGGTAGAGCACCACTTTCAAGGAACATAAAACCTAATTGAGAAGACAGAATAAGCATCCATTAAATTAGAGAAGAACACAAAATTACACATCGACTGACACTAACTAGCACCAGGGTGTATGATACTGATGTTGCATGCTGTGGGGGAAAATTTAAGTGGAAGATTACGGTAGGTAAAAGTCAAGAAAGATTTCGGGGAGGAGATGGAATTTATGTGACTTCAACTAAACCATGTTAGGTTTTGGCTGGGCAAGGGTGAGATCTCAGGAGGTAGGCCAATGACTAAGTAAAAACAATAGGAAGACTTGAGAGATAGAACACATCATGTCAAAAAAAAAAAATTCATGCCAAAGATGTGTTTAAAGAACTTATACAAGAATGTTATGTCTTCCAAAGTCATCTAAAATCATTCTACTTTGGACATTTTCCTGGAGCATGGATATCATGGTTCATATTTGGTTCTCAAGAAATTTGTGAGGCTGAATATGACCCTGGAACCTTCTCCACTTTATTTAAATTTTCACTTTGGAGCTTATCCATCTAATCACAGGCAGGACCTGGGTCTAAAAAATGCCACAGAATGTCAAATCTATTAACTACCTTTTCTGGGTTCTAACAGGAGAAAATGGGAAAGATTCCTTGAATGAAATAAAGATCAGGAAGAACTAATGCTTCCTTAATTCTTTATTTGTTAATCCATCAGACCCATACATCTGAAGATTCTGGCACTGAGAGGACCAGGATTGTTGTGATGTTAAAGCATTTGAATGACATAAATATTCTTCTCTTTTTAATTCTTCCATAATAAAGAATCCAAGTCTCAAAGCCAGTTACTAGTATAATACCGTAGATGTGTTCTGGGCCAACTGATAAAGAAGGACATTTGCAGAATATCCATTTCTGGGACAGTTAATAATGTTCTTTGACCTCAATACCAAGTCTTAGAAAGGAAAGACTTTTTGTCTATAAAAATATAGAATGGGCTGGGGTGTAGCTCAGTGGTAGAGCACTTGACTAGCATGTGTCAGGCACTGGGTTCAATTCTCAGCACCACATACAAATAAATAAAATAAAGGTCCATTGACAACTAAAAAAAAATAATAAAAATATAGAGATCTTTAAATTATAAAAACACCTTTTTCAGGGGGGGCGGTGGTACTAGGGATTGAACTCAGGGACACTCAACCACTGAGCCACATCCCCAGCATTATTTTGTATTTTATTTAGAGACAGGGTCTTGCTGAGTTGCTTAGCACCTCACTTTTGCTGAGACTGGCTTTGAACTTGAGATTCTCCTGCCTCAGCCTCCCCAGTTGCTAGGATTATTAGCTGCTGGAGTGCACAGATGTGCACCACCAGGCCAGCCTAAAACACAATTATTTTTTGATGATTCACAATGGCTAGATACCACCACATTTCAAGAATTTCCAGATGACCTTAAAAAAATTAGACCAAAATAATTTGTAAGGACTTGAAATTTTCCTACAATCTTTTAAGAAACTAGAAATTTGATATTTTGAGAAACTAGAATTTTGACATTTCACCACCCTTTTAAGAAAATAGAAAACAATTGATTTTTCCCCTGTCCAAACATCATGTCAAGAACCCCTAGTAAAGTGATATTCTTCAATAATGACCCAGTGTAAAATAAAAGAACATTATATAGCAATAAGGGCACTTTATCAGGAGGATATCACATCTGATTATAGAATTTATCATTTGAATCTACTTACTAATGAACTAAGATTCAGAAAGGAAGAAAGGTAAATTTTCTGAGGTTTTTGCAGATTTTAAAATATTTTCCCTTATACTGTACTGACTTTAAACAAGAGTCTCTAAGAAAGCCATTATTGGATTTAAGATCTAGCTTCATTCAGAGTGAGAACCTAGGTTGAAGTTCCCCAAAAGGTCACACATAAGCAGGTAAAAATAGAAACAGACTTGAGACAAACCTTATGCAGGTAATCTCTTGAAGGGCTGCAGCCCTCCGAAAGATAAAGGAGCTCTGCAGTTTTGGTTGCAATGTTCATTATGTACCTAAAATCCAAAGATTAAAGGAACTGTATAAAACCCTAAATAGAAGAACAGAAGAAGTCTTCAAGCCTCACTAAGAACTGTCACATCAAATTGACTCACTAAGCCTATGAAATAGTGACAGTTCTGACAGTTCAAGGAAAACTTCTAAATCACAGACTTCAGTAATGAAGCCCTTAAGGAGGCAGAAGGGAGCCAGGTTTACAATTGTTTTTACCATTTCCTATCACTTCCCCCTTCCTCTTAACCCCACATCTGGGATAGCAGCAACTAAGGGGATAAATAAAATTCAACTCCACTATCATTTGGACCAGCCTTCACATTAAAAGAACAACCATCAAGATTTAGGTTCTGTATTTTTACATGACACTGAAGGACCCCAAAGTCTCTTCAAAATTCAGAAAACCAATACTTGCCTCTGTTGAACAAAGGATGAGACAGAAATGCAGAGAAGCCACTGAATCATTTAATAGTCTCCATAAACCTATTATGAACCAAAGTCTCAAGTAGTCTGAAACGTAAGGGTGGGAGTTGCTGACAACCAGGGATAAAACCTAGTTCCTTACAATAAAACAGCACCGAGATTCACAAATGATCGCCAAGGTTGAGAAAGCCCTGATAGTTATAATGGACTAGAATGACCGATTACCTTAATGTGCTTCCAGGAGAAGCAAACGCAAGTGTTTAGATGTCATAGTCATTAGTAACTTAGGCTAAGAAGGATGATTATATCTTCTACAATAATGCATTACATTAGCTTTTTTTCTCTGGGGACATCAATATGCAAATGAGAATAGAAATGAACAAACTTCATTTAGATCTAATATCTCTAAGAATGAAATTTCACACTTCCATGTTTCCTTATAACAGTTTAATAAGAACCTATTTTAAGGTACACACCAAAATTGTCTACTGCAGAGGCAATCCCCAATCTGTAGGGAAGCCATTATCAAAAAACCTAAGACAAATGTAAAATGTTTTGCCATGTGCGTGTTTTAAAGAAACAGTTTAACAATTCCTTTTGTCTTTCTCATTGTCCTAGGCAAGGCTTATGAGCATGCCATGGAGAAATTAATTGGTTCTCATCAGTTTATTTCAAAGATTCTGTTTAATTCTAACCTGGAACTTATATCTTTTACAAAGTAAATGGCTCAGAGGTTGCTCCTTTGTAATGCAGTCAAAATCAATTAAAATTTGGAACATTTAATACCTTTGTTTTATTGTTTAATTTAGTTTTAACAATTGAGAAAGTTAGAAATTCAGCCAAATAGTCTACCCTTTCATGTTAGGTGGGGCCAGTACCCTAGCTGTCAGGAGGCAAGGTCTGTGAACCTCGTGCCAAATAGCTACGTGAGCAAATAGTGAGATAAACAAGCCATTCGTAGAGACAAAGGTGGAGCTAGGCTTGGAATGAATCAGGCCATCCCACAGAGTGGGTGTCTCCTTCCCAAGTTGCTCTCCAGGGCACAATTAAAACCCCTATAAAAGGCTGAGCTACCAGTTACCCAGTACACTTGCCAGCAGTGTCAGTGAGCACTCAACGTCCTCCTCTGGTAAAGTGGGTAAGTCCCATCCTGTGGGATCATATTCTTCTGTGTGGTTCTTCTATTGTCTAGCCACTGTAGGTGTTGGGGAATGAGGGCAAGTTCTATGTGCTGGGTAGGTTCTCTGTGCCAGAAGGGAGCTTACAGTGGCGGCTAGTTCTCATTTACTCCATCCCATCTTCTTATAGTTGGACCCAGAACTTGGAGCCATGGCCCTTCTCTCAAGGCTCTGAACCTAATACTTTTGCCCAACAGGGAATGATTACATGTGGCTCTGATGGAGCTTATTTTCCTAAAAATTGCCATCTCTAAAGTTTGCCAAACCTCTAGTCTCTTTTCATATCTGTTTTACCTCATATGGGTCATTTTCATATAGTTATGGCACCTAAGACACTGGAGTTGAAATGTAGATAAAGAAGTCACCTGGATGAACCACTATGTACACCCAGCCAGCAAAGACATCCATGTGTTCTCTTAACATTGATCTGCTGCTGGCTAATATTTTGTTTTGGTTTGGGAGTTTTGTTTATTTTTGTTTTTGTTTTGTTTTTTGTTTTTGGGGGGTTTTTTTGCAGAGTTGAGAATCAAACCTTGGCCCTTGTGCATGCTAGGCAAGCACACTGAGCGCTTATACATACCCCAGCCTCTAATGCCAAGATTCAAATGACTTATTGGGGTTTAACAAGGGTTTACCATAAAACCAATATCAACTGGTTTTCCAGGCTCAGTTTGGCCCATTGACTCTGCCAATCAGGAAGGACCTCTCAAAATCTTTCAATAAGTGCATACCTAAATATCCTTAATATATCTAACTTAAGGCAGGTAACATGCACCCTATGTCTTCTGCATTAGTGTATCTGAAAGTTACAATGTCATCTTTTGACCAAGACGAAGTAGGGTTTAATCTTAGAACTGGTGACTTATGAATTATACTTCTTGATCTCTATGGACTATGTAATGTTGGGGAATAATTCCTATTCCCTTTTCATGGTTTTGTTTGCTACCAAAGGTTTGCTGACACAATGAACTATGTGGGCTCTAGCCACTTTAAGATGTACTCAAGTCATCCTTCATCTTTTGGATTTCACCTATCCTCTGTCCAACTTTAGAAGAAGTTCCTTATGAGTAGCAATATATCAAATTTAAATTCCTGCACTGTTTACTATTTGTTCTGAAATATGCTGGAGAGCTAAAAGAGAGAAAGGATATGTATACTCCATAATGAATAGACAGTGAGTAGTTGGTCATAAGAAAGGATATGTATACTCCATAATGAATAGACAGTGAGTAGTTGGAAATGATCTGGAGATCATTTCCTGGCTTAGAATTTCTTAGTATCTCTCTTCCTCCTTTTGAATACAATATTCAAGGATAGAATGCTCTGAAAGCCCAACTTGAAGATAACTACTGATGAAAATTATTTAGAGATATGTCTCAGCCAGAATGAAGTCTCTCAAAAGCAGACACAAAATTTTGATTCTGGATTCTATTTTATTATTCTAGGTTTACTTGAACTTGAAGGAAGGAAAAAAATGTCTCCACTTCTGAAAAGCGTCTTCGATATCACTGAAATTTTCAATCAGTATGCCTCACATGATTCTGAAGGGGCAGCTCTAAGCAAGAAAGACCTAAAGAATCTCCTTGAAAGAGAATTTGGAGTTGTCCTTCGGGTAAGAACTAACAAGAAAAGGAAATCTCTCCACTAATTTAGGACTATGAATTTTCTTCAGAAGAGAACACAGCAAGGAATGATGGCTTCTATTCATTTTACACCAAACCATGTCTACACTATATCCCTCATTCCTTTCAGAGTCTGAAGGTACTTAGTTGACATTGTAGCCTGAGTATTAAAGAATTTGGTAACAAATAGTTCATGGACTTGATGGCACTGTCAATAAGAAGGAGCTGTTCATGGGACATTGACACCAAAGATGTCAAATCAAACTAGATTTGGAAGGATTTAAATGTACCTCCAAGCTTCAAGAACTGAAAGAAATTAGCCTGTTCTCTACTAAAATGGCATTGCCATGTTAAGTTTTTTGTGTGTTTGTTTGTCATGATACTGGGGACTGAACCCAGGGCCTTGTGTCCTGAGCTATGTCCCCAGTTCTTCTACAGCTTTATTTTGAGTCAGGCTCTTGCTAAGTTGCCCAGGCTGGCCCTGAACTTGTGATCCTTCTGCCTCAGCCTATCAAGTACTTGGGATTACAGGCCTGTGCCACCACACCAGGCTTGTTTTCAAACATGGAATAGAAATCAGATCAGAAGTACTGGCAGTTTCAGACAGAAATGGTTGCTGGAAAGGTTCATAATTTTCCATGTTATCTCTCTCTTGAGGATGAGTTCATTCTTATTCACCCAGCTAAAGAGCATTTGTGTTATTTTGATCAGCAACAAATTATAAGATACAAAAACTACCAACAAATGTATGCTTTGAAATGAGGTGTTCACAGTTTACGTGAGGAATTATGACTTGACACACTGGGCATTCTTTCTAATTGCTCTGAATATCTCGAGAGTTGGCATAAAATAAGTGTGAATAAAATTTTACTGCCTGAAAACAGTACATGGTAAATTTTTCTTTTCATCTTTTTTCATAGAGACCACATGACCCTGAGACAGTAGATCTGATCCTGGAACTTCTGGATCGCGACTCTAACGGACATGTCGATTTCAATGAATTCCTCCTGCTGGTTTTCAAGGTGGCTCATGCTTGTTATTACGCTCTTGGCCAGGCCGCGGGGCTAGAGGAGGAGGAGAGGAGAGTCCAGGATGAAAGGAAGGGAAACCTGTTACAAGACCGCAGGCAAGAAGACCAAAGGAGATTCGAGTCCCGGGACAGACAATTGGATGAAGAACCTGGTCACCGACGCTGGCAGAAGACGCAGGTACAGGAGAGGGAGCGCGCTGAGGAAGAGGAGCAAAGGAAGAGGCAAGAGCAGCGCGACAGGCAGCGCCGAGAGGAAGAGCAGCGGCTGAAAAGGCAAGAACGGGAAGAGCGCCGTGCAGAGGAAGAGCAGCTGCGGAGACGCAAGAATCGAGATGCTGAGGAGTATCTTGAAGAAGAACAGCAGAGGCGAGAGAGGAGGGAGCAGCGGGAGCGCCAGGAAGAGCAATTGCAAAGGCGAGAGCGAGAAGAGCAGCGCGAGAGGGCGCTCCAGGAGGAAGATGAGCGGCTACAAAGGCAAGAGCGGGAAGAGCTGAAGAGAGAGCGCCAAGAGGAAGAGAGAGAGCTGCAGAGGCGTGAGCAGCAGCTGAGGCGCGAGCAGGAGTTGTCTGAAGAGGAGGCGCAGACCCAAGCCCGGGAGAGGGATGAAAGCCTCACCCAGAGGTGGCAATGGCAGCTAGACAGCGAGGCTGAAGCACGTCAGAGCAAAGTCTACTCCAGGCCTCGAAGGCAGGAGGAGCAAAAACGCCGCAGGGAGCAGGAGGAACAGAGGCGTCGCCGGGAGCAGGAGGAGGAGAGGCGGCTCCGGGAGCGTGAGCTGCAACTAAGGGAGCAGGAGGAGGATGAGCAACGCCGCGATTTCAACGGGCGGTGGCAGACGGAGGAAGAAAGCGAGAAGCGCCGCCAGAGGCTACGGGCCAGACCCCAGTTGCGCGAGCAGCGGGAGAGGCAGCTGAGGGCAGAGGAGCGCCAGGAGCGGGAACAACGGTTCAGCCAAGAGGAAGAGCAGCGCCGCCGGCGGCGAGAGAGGGAGCAGGAACTGCGCTTCGATGAAGAGGAACAGCTCCAGCGACCTGAGCGCGCCAGGCAGCTCCAGGACAGCCTCTCCGAGGAACAGGAGAGGAGGCGACGTCTGGAGGAGCAGCGCCGAGACCAAAACTTGAGGTGGCAACTAGAAGAAGAAAGTCAGAGACGCCACCACACTCTGTATGCCAAACCCGGCCAGCGGGAGCAGCTCAGGAAGGAGGAGCAGCGGCAGCAGGAGGAAGAGCAGCTGCAGAGGGAAAGGCGGCGCCAGGAGCGGGAAAGGCAATATCGGGAGGAAGAGCAGCTGCAGCAGGAGGAGGAGCAGCTGCAGAGGGAGAGGAGGCGCCAGCAGCGGGAGAGGCAATATCGGGAGGAAGAGCAGCTGCAGCAGGAGGAGGAGCAGCTGCAGAGGGAGAGGAGGCGCCAGCAGCGGGAGAGGCAATATCAGGAGGAAGAGCAGCTGCGACAGGAGGAGGAGCAGCTGCAGAGGGAAAGGAAGCAGCGGTTCCGGGATGAGGAACAGCGCCGTGATCTGAAATGGCAATGGCAACCAGAAAGAGAAAAGGAAGTTCGTAATAACAGGGTTTTCTCCAAACGCAGAGAGAATGAAGAAAAGATCCGGCAGCTGGATGATTCTCAGGCGTTGGACAGACCTTTCCGGCAGGATCGGCGGCCTCTGCAAGATGAAGAGGAAGAGAGGCGAGAGGTAGAGCAGGAAAGGAGGCGCCAACAGCAGCGCGACCGGGAATTCCCTGCCGAAGAACGGCTGGAGCGAGGGGAGCAAAGAGAAGAGAAAAGGCAAGATGCGAAGTTCCAAGAGGAAGAAGAGCTACTGAGGGAAGAAAGAGAGGAGAAAAGACGCAGTCAGGAGCGAGACCGAAAGTTCCGTGAGGAGGAAGAGCAGCTGAGACAGGAACGGGAGGAGGAGCAGCTGCGACGCCAAGAGCGCGACAGAAAATTCCGCGAAGAAGAGCTCCGCCAAGAAAGGGAGGAAGAGCAGCTGCGACGCCAAGAAAGGGAGGAACAGCTTCGCCGAGAGCGCGACAGAAAACTCCGTGAGGAAGAAGAGCTCCGCCAGGAAAGGGACGAGGAGCAACTGCGCCGCCAGGAGCGCGACAGAAGATTCCGCCAGGAAGAAGAGCTCCGCCAGGAGAGGGAGGAGGAGCAGCTGCGCCGCCAGGAGCGCGACAGAAAAGTCCGCGAGGAAGAAGAGCTCCGCCAGGAAAGGGAGGAGGAGCAGCTGCGCCGCCAGGAACGCGAGGAGCAGCTGCGCCGCCAGGAGCGCGACAGAAAATTCCGTGAGGAAGAAGAGCTCCGCCAGGAAAGAGAGGAGGAGCAGCTGCGCCGCCAGGAGCGCGACAGAAAATTCCGCGAAGAACAAGAGCTCCGCCAGGAGAGAGAGGAGGAGCAACTGCGCCGCCGGGAACGCGAGGAGCAGCTTCGCAGGGAGAGCGACAGAAAACTCCGTGAGGAAGAACAGCTCCGCCAGGAAAGGGAG
>JAJEJO010003992.1:108864-137650 GCA_020662805.1 Glaucomys volans | reverse complement strand
CAGGAAAGAGAGGAGCAACTGCGCCGCCAGGAACGCGACAGAAGATTCCGTGAGGAAGAACTCCGCCAGGAAAGAGAGGAGCAGCAACTGCGCCGCCAGGAGCGCGACCGAAGATTCCGCCGGGAACAAGAGCTCCGCCAGGAAAGGGAGGAGGAGCAGCTGCGCCGCCAGGAACAAGAATTGCGGCAAGAAGAGCAGAGACGTCGCCAGGAGCGGGAGAGGAAATTCCAAGAAGAGCAACTCCGCCGCCAGCAGGAGGAAGAGCAGAGGCGCCGCCAAGTCCGGGAGAGGCAATCCCGAGAAGACAAGAGTCGTAGGCAGGCCCTGGAGCCAGGCACGCGTCAGTTCGTCCATGTTCCCGTGCGCTCCAGCCCTCTCTATGAGTACATCCAAGAGCAGAGATCTCAGTACCGCTCTTAAGAGTTGCCTCCGACATCCCGACACCTGCCAAAGCTTCCAGCAAAAGAAAATGAGAAACACTGGGTACCAAGTAATAACCCACGTGTTTCTGGTTGTGGGAAAACTCTGTGATGCTAGAATGTGTCTTGTCTTCCAAAATCTTAAACTATCCCCATTTCATTACTTCATACTCCTGCTTTTAATTCTTTCTCAAGTAGTTCTTTACTGCAAATTGTCTTTGCTCTTTGGCGCAGATATGGTGTGCAGTTTTTAAAACATGTCATTTAACTTGTTTGCAGAGTTTTGTTTGAGGAACACATTGATGTGTTGCCTTCTAAGGTAACAACACAACAATTTGAGACACTCAAGAGTTGAGTATATTTCTAATGGCTGATCATCTCTGGGGGTTCACATGCTTTTCACATTGATGTATTGTGCCTAAATTTCATTAATTTACTGCCAAATAACTTCTTGAGTTATTTTTGGTGCATAATTAGCACATATTCCACCAGGTGACTGATTTTTTTTTTTTGCAACCCTCAAATAATGCAGGGAGAGGAACTTCTGGCAGAAAAACTCCCTGTGAAATCAGCACATATTAGTTTAATTTGCGGACTTAGAATTTGGATTTAGATTTTTTAAAATATATGTAAAACACTTAAGACCTCATGAAGCAAAAGTTGTGTTTCTCAAACAACTTCATAGCACAAATTTTAAAACTGTATCTGCTGTAGTTTGTAGTGCTCATTTCTATTCCCCCAATGATGAATTTGAGATTATTGCTACTTTTGTTAATGTTAGCTTAGAGGAAACCTACTCAGGATCCTGTAAAAGTTTGTCTTGCTCTAGGGCCAATAGATGACAGAGAGCATGTTGGGAAAGCAAAGATGGAAGTGTGAACAGAGAGGCAAATTTTTAGAGGTTCTTTGAGAAGAACAATCCACAATCCTTTGAAGCTTGATACTACTACCTTGGAGACATTCATGTTGAAATAATTGGACTGTATAAAAATTTAATAAATGTTTGGCAAGTATTTATTTTTGTCTGTTTTAACTCTGTCATACCTCACCATCCAATAACCTGGAAACACATAAGTTCCCAATCACAATGGTGTTATACACATAGAGGACACAATGGTGTCCTCTATGTAAAAATATGAAAAGGAAAGAGAAAAACCTTTTCTCCATCAATTTTTCCCAGTTAGAGTGAACCTTATATTATTGCTAACCCCACTGGGGTTCTCTTGGCAAGTTTACGTGGAGGTTTTTTTGTGTTGTTTTGTTTTTGTTTTTGTTACCCAATAGAGCTTTCTGTGCCCTTTATTGTAGTGACCGACTCACTGGTCATGGAAAACACTGGTCCCCCCACCACCACCACCACCCCAGTGTTTGTCAGATATTTCCTTCTGAGAATGCTGCAGGTTCTTGGTTTCTGATGTCTGATGAGCCAATAGTAAAACATGGCCTGAAACTTAACATCAGCACTATAGATCAAAGATTACCTTTGATTTAAGTAATGTAATACATGAGGCAACTGAGCCAGAAGATGTTAAATAGTAATCAGGCCGAAGTATTAAATTATCATTTCACGTTCAAACACCCTTTGTCAACCACCTGAAGTCTGTATTTAGTATTCATCACTTGGTAACAAGGAATAAGTCCAAGAAGGCCCTAACTCAGGATATCATCATTTGCAATTATAAGGGTCATGGATAAGAAGATGCCCTAAAGTTATAGTCCATCAAAGTTTTGGTCAATGGTACAGACAAGGAGGATAAGCATATAGCTTCTAAGTGTCATTCTGATGGAGTGGGGCAAAGGCACTTTCTGCAAGAAGCACAATCTGTCTCTGTTTAATAAGAATATAAGATACCCACCAAAGACAAAACCAAGGAATCCCTGACACTTAGAATTTTGAGTCTTTCAAATGATTTCTAAGTGCAAAGCTATTTTTCTTCTAAATTAAATGTATACTTTCTATGGCCTAAAGGTCTTCACAAAAACCATGTAAGAGCTTCACTAGCTTTCCAAGTATCCTGTCAAGAAGCACTAATTTGAGAACCTTCTTAGAAAAGCCCAGCCCAGGGTAATACTGAAATGTACATTGTCAGTAATTTGCAGTTCAACAATAATATTCCATTAAAAACAAAGCCCTTCCGACTTCTTATAGCACTTTACAAGATGAAGAAAACATCAGCTGCCAAGGAAGAAAATTTTTTTACAGTTTCAATAACAGTTTTTAAAAAACTGTATCATCCAACCTATGCCCTCCAGCTGCTCTTTTAGCACATTGGCAGGAAAACTTGGAGGACAACCCTCCTGCTCCACCTGAATAATACATATGTGTGGGCAGGACCTTAGGGCTGTTGGGCAATTGCCTGCTTAACTATAAACTGGGAGTTCTAATAACATCATGTTGGCTACTGCTAGGGAGTAGTGTAGAGGGTTTACTATGCTGTGATGACAAAGCAAACTCCGTGTGTAGTGAACTGAATTGTGGCCCCGAACCCCCACCCCAGGTTTGAATGTTGAAGTGTAACCCTCAGGAACTCAGAATGTACCCAAATTTGGAGATACAGCATATAAAGAGGTAATTAAATTAAATGTGATTGTTAGATTGGATCCTAATCCAATACAACTGCTACCCTTACATAAAGAGGAAATTTGAATACAGACAAAGGGGTGATGATGTGAAGACAAGGGAGAAGATGGCAACCTAAAAGCCAATGATAAAGGCCAAGAACAGATCCTTTCCTTATGGTCCTCGGGAGAAACCAACCTTGCTGACTCCTTGAGCTTGGACTTCAAGTTTCCAGAACTGTGAGAAAATAAATTTCTTCTGTTAAAGGCACTTAGTCTGTGCTACTTTGTTATGACAGGCCTGGAAAACTATGCATCATGTAAGGTGATGTTGTGTTGCTAGACAAGCCTATCTGTATAGGGATGATATCTATTCTTTGACATTCATTGTACAAGCAGGCCCTGGTTGTTTAAAGACACTCTTTTATTTAGTCTGCCATATTTCTATGGTTCAGTGGAAAGAATGCTAAAAGAAAAGTTTGAAACATGGGGTCTAGTCATTCATTTATTCATTCAACAAATATTTACTGAGCTCCTGCTATGTGCCAGACCTTGCTCCGAGCAATGCACATTCAGTGGTGAAGGTAGAATGCTGGCCTTTTCCTTCACTATCTGTGTAGCCTTCTGAGAGACTCAGGCTTTCTGGGTCTCCACTGTTTTTTCATCTATGAAGCTGAAATAGTTATCACCAAGGTTATTCCCAGGATTGAAAAAAAAATCATTTATAACATTCAGTTTATTCAACTGAAACTCTCAAAACAACTCAAATAATTCTCATGCCAACTTCTGGCTTTAGGTAAGAGAAAACAAGAAAAAGAATTAAATGACAAAAGTGATCATCAAAGTCAAATTTAACTTCAAAGATCTTTCCTTTTTAGCCAATCATCCCTGAAGTTCTTTCCATGGGTCTCCCAAAATCCTTCCCACAGCTCTTTTTATTGTCCCAGGTTTATTCATTGAGGGAGAAGACCCTAAACCAACACCAATTTCTTTGACCCCAATAGTATCAAAGTGTTGCCCTCTGATATTTGAACCTCACATATGCATTTGATTCTTCTCATTCTTTTCTAAGGAGAAAAATAAGTCCTAGAATGTAATCCTACTCAAACTAAAATTCAGTGATCACTAGCGTTAAGTATGATTCTGTCTGTGCTCCATCTTCCGTACTAATTACATATTGCTAACATTTGCATTCCGTAATGATAATTATGAGTTTTTTCAGCAAGTATACAGGGGCTGTAATCTGAAGATTATAATCTGTGCAATATGTAATAAGCATATTTCCCTTGTTAAAAGCTGACAGTCACATGCAATAGTCTGAAACTAAGATAGATTTCTGAACAGGCTATCATTTTCTCCTCTTCCCTCCATGTCCTATAAACTCATCTACTCTTATGGTTTCTGTTACTACTCATAGGTTGGTATTTCCTATTTATATATAAAATCCCAATGTCTCACCTGAGCTCCAAACACATATAGCCTGGTGCCAATAGGATACCACTTCCTGGAAGCCTCAAAGCTACCTGCAACTCAAAGTAAGCAACACTGAATCAACACAGATAGATTTCTGAACAGGCTATCATTTTCTGAACCCTCAGAACATCTATGGCAAGCTCTCCACAAAAACTTCTAAAAATTGATTTGTCACTTCTCCCCTTTCAAAAGAAGTGTGATATTTTCTGCAAGATGAAGTTCAACATCTTCATTTTGGAATTTAAGACCCTCTACAATCTAGTGTCACTCTACCTTCTAAACATTGCATCCCAGGATACCTCTGGAGTCAACCTTGTGCTCAAAGCAGACTGGTTGATTTATTGTCATTAGGACATCTTATGATTGTCCTAATTCAAAGACATATTGGTATGATTTTATCTATTTAGAATTCCTCTCTCTTACCTGTCAACTGGAGCATTTCCACTCAGTTTATAAGACCCAGGTTAAACACCACTTCCTCCCTAAAGTCTTTCCTAATCACCCTGATACACATTGATAACTCTCATTGAGATCCTAAGACATCTATTATCTTTACCAATCATTAATTGATTACAATTTCCTGCCCTAGTTGACTCTGTACTTGCTTCATCTTTGCAATTACACCATAAACTCTTTGAAAACAGAAACCACAACTTGGACATTTTTTTATTTTCTTCCCAAGATGAACAGTAAAAAACATGGCTCGATGAACTTCTGAGGACAGATCTAGACTCTCTCACTAGAAAAAATTTTTTTAAAAATTTGCCTATGATTTCTAAAGTTCTTAGTTACAATGAAGCCCTCCTAACTTTATGCCACTGGTTCAAGGAGTTGTGAAAATCACATGCTTAACATAAATATTCAAATGATGTGTGTGAAATGAATTAACGTGGGCTTTAAGTTTGTTTTCTGTCCACTGTCTGGACTGCCAATCTATGAAACATGGCATCCCGTTCTTCTGAATGTTGAAACCCTAAGTCCTTTCTTATACTTCAGCCTCAGGCATTACAGAATATCCTTGATTTCTTCTCCTTCCATATATTTGGGGTTTTCCTGGGGGTTGGACTGAACTCTGGTCTTAGCACCTGTCAGTAAGCCCTTGGTGGGATAAGAATACAGGGGTAGGAGCTGGATGCGGTTGAGCACGACTGTAATCCCAGTGATTTGGAAGGCTGAGGGAGGAGAATTGCAAGTTTGAGGTCAGCCTCAGCAACTTAGCAAGACACTGTCTCAAATTTTAAAAGGTGGATGGGGAGTGGGGTTGTAGCTCAGTGGTAAAACACCCCTGGTTCAACCTGTAATACAAAAAAACAAAATCCAAGGGTAGGTCAAGGGAAAGGTGAATTCTGGTCCCATGTATTGTGAGGGGGTAAATGCAGTGAGAAGCAGAAGTGCGGTTTCAATAGCAGACCAGGGCTGGTTTTCTCATATGCATTTGAATTTAAATACAACACACCTATCAAAGGCCCACTGTATGCATCTAATTCTCACAACTCCTTGAGCCAGGTTTTTAGCATGAAGTTAAGAAGTCTTTATTGTAACCATGGGGAGTATTTTCCTTTCTGTCTGGAATATATGAGTCAATTTTATTCCTCCATTAGCATTATTTTGACCTTATTTCTTTTGAAGTAAAGACCCTGCTCTTATGCTAAGAGTGCCTGTGCCTCCCTTTTTTGGAATTCTAGGAAATAAATGGCAAGAGATGAGAATAGAGGGGAGAGTCTTGTATGCCCTATTAAGTTTATCTTGAGGGCAATAAAGAATCATTGTCGTTTAAAGCATGAAATTGATTAGGTTGACAGCCTATGAAGATAACTGACTGCAATGTGGAGAACTGGTTGGAAGGGTCAATATGGAAGAAAGAACATTAGGAGAATATTACAGTAGTCTCTCTGAGAGACAATGATGGCCCAGCTAGGATAACGGGAGTGGAGGAAAAAATGGTTACATTTCAGAGGTATTTGAGAATTAAAATGAACAGAAGTTGTATATTGAAGAGATGATGGAGAGAAGGAGCTTTCTAGTTGAGGAAACTTTGTGGGTAGTGGTTCCATTATTGAGATGAAAGCACGAAGGAGTGTCAGTTTGATAGTGAGACGAGATAACAGATTCAGTGTTGCTTACTTTGAGTTGCAGGTAGCTTTGAGGCTTCCAGGAAGTGGTATCCTATTGGCACCAGGCTATATGTGTTTGGAGCTCAGGTGAGACATTGGGATTTTATATATAAATAGGAAATACCAACCTATGAGTAGTAACAGAAACCATAAGAGTAGATGAGTTTATAGGACATGGAGGGAAGAGGAGATGAAGACCTGGGCTAGGCCAAACCTTGAGAATCTGTCACATTTAAGGGAAAGTCAAGTGGAAAAAATGAACAGGAAAATTCAAGGTAGAGAGGTAGGAGGAAAAACTGGTGTAATAGGAGTCATAAAAGCTAGAAAAGAACATGCTACAAGAAAGAGGAGGTGGTTATCATCAAATGTTTTTGAGAACCTAAGATAAGTGCTGCAAAATTCCTGATGATTTGGTAATGTGATCAGTGAGAAGCAATGGAATGGGTTGAGGAATGCAAGGCAAATAAGTATTCCTACAAATCTCACAAGAATGCTAGGAAGGGGGGCTGGGGATATAGCTCAGTTGGTAGAGTGCCTGCCTCGCAAGCACAAGGCCCTGGGTTCAATCCCCAGCACCGCAAAAAAAAAAAAAAATGCTAGGAAGGGGAGGAGAAAGGATAGGTGCCATGGGGTCTGATTATCGATGCATAGTGAGACCCCCAGACACGACAGTAGAAAAAGAAATTCATTTGGGGGAAAGAGAGGAAAAAGAAAGAAAACAGATTGACACATCAGGACCACTACTCCAAGTAAGGGAAGCAGCAATAGTGAGTGACTTCAGCAAGCTGGTCTTTAAAGTGAAAACTATAAAAAAATCCTGGCAGGCTTATAATAGAGGCCTTTCTCCCGATCCTCCCTCTTTTTAAGGAGAATGCAAGCGGCCAGCTCCAGCTTATCTATTTCAGGCTGCACCTGGTGAGTTAGCAGGGCGAGCCAGGTAGGGGAGCCAGACTACCCATGTCTGAAACCGGACTCTGACTGGATGGGTTGCTTCACAGAAATGGTCACAGTGCCCTTAACTCATGGCCACATTATTTATCTCGGGTGCTGTCTTTGTATTTACCCCAGTCAGCACAACTCAAAGATTTTACTCACACTTATTTTGTATTTGTTTTATATCAGAGAGTCTCTGCCTTTTTTTTTCTATAAGGGGGTCTCTTCTCTTTTATGTAGGTGGAGTTGGGGGTGCAAGGTAGGACTTAGTAAAATGGGAGAGACTTGAGTATATGTAAGCACTAATGAGAAGGGCCCCGGAGATAGCTCAGTGGTAGAGTGCTTGAGGTTCTGGGTTCAATCTGATGAGAAGGAACTAAAAAGGAGAAGTTGAAGTATAGAAAAAGGAGAGAATAACCAATATAGCAAGTTCCTTGAGAAGACATAAGATATCCAGAGAAGATAGCTAAAGAATACAGTATGTGTGGGCTGGGGATATACTGCAGTCGGTAAAGTGCTTGCCTTGTAAGCCCAGGGCCCTGGGTTCAATCCCTTGCACCGCAAAAAGAATACACTATGTGCATTTATAATAGCTATCTTATGTATTGTGGAGTCAACATTTTTAAATTAAATGTTTTACATTCACAAATGGTGGAGAGTCTTGTCATTAAAGTGTGCGTAATTTAGAGTTCAGTTGGTTTTCTCCTAACTAAAGACTACACTTGTTTTCACAGTAGTAAAATGCTACGTGTAATATACTTTGCTTAAATCCTCATTCTACTACATGTTAACTAACCCTCTAGCTGATAATGCAAACACTAACTGGGGGATTTTATTTATAAGGACTCTAGAATAAAATAACAAGTTATTCATACCAGCATCATCTGTTAACTAATATTCTATCTAGTTTAGCTTTTCATTGTGTTATGGTTGATCTCAAATCTCGGCTGGTTCTTTTCCTTGTGGAGTTTAGTGTAAACTTGCTGTCGGGGAGGAGCAGGCATCTCCAGGATTATTGGACCTCTGCAAATTAAGATGGTATTGGGATAGATTACATCTGCTTATTTACCATCCTGGGAAAATCCGTTGTGTAGAGATGGCCTTCTAAGTGGTTTTTAAATTTATCCTTTATTGAGATTTTTAGGTCAATTATGTATGTTGAGTAAATTTACAAATAAACATGTTTGTCCAAAAAAAAAAAGATATCCAGAGAAAAGAATCAGCTTAGATGAATACTTTTTCTGATGGAACAGAAAGAAAATATGAATGTAAATGGATGCCTGTAGGTTTATAGTTTGGTAAAAGAACACTTAGGGATTCAGGTTTGATAATTTTTATTTTCTTTGTGAAGTGAAGAGGTAAGATCATCTTCTGAGAATGAGAGGAGGGGAGGTGTCTAATAGTTAAAGAGAATAGAGATGGTTTAAAACACAGTAACTGCTGAGGAACACAGAAGAGAAAACCAACCACAGAGGCTGTACAATCACACAAAAAAGTGCTGAGCTTCCAGTCAAAGTCAGAGATCATGAATTTATCAAGACACCAATGTTCGCAGCTATGAGAGTTTTTCCAGCCATGCTCTGTAGCACAATGCAGAAGACAAAGTTAGACCCAGGGCTAAAAGATAAACAGGGAAAGGGAACTGAGGATACCAGCAAGAAACAGTGTGGTTGAAATAACCTACCCTGAAATCTGCATTACTCAATGTTCTCCTCAGCAATTGAACCCATTTTATTTAGAGAGTGTATACAGAGAGTTTATTTTAAAGAATTGATTCATCCCGTAACCCTGAAGTCCAAAATCTTCAGGGTGGGCTGTCAAGCTGGAGACCCAGGGAAGAAGCAATGGTGGAGTTCAAATCTGAGTGTCATTTGCAGGCAGAATTTCCTCTTGCTCAAAGGAGGTCAATTTATTTATTTTTTTTTCCAATTCAGGCCTTCAACTGCCTGGATCAGGCCCCATTTAAATACTAATCTCATCAATAAACATCCTCACATCCAGAATAATGTTAGACCATATATCGCGACACAATGACTAGCCAAGTTAGCATATAAAGTTAACCATCACAGAATCAAATCAGAAAAGAGATAGAAATCTAATATCTTGGGAGTCAGTGAATGGGAGAGCTTTAAGGAGAAGAGGCTATCGACAGGAACATGTGAAAACTGATAATTACTTCACCAGAAGTTCTGCCCAGAACCTCCAGATGGACAGACTGGTGAAGTTCTTTCCCAGACAAAGCCAGTCTACAAAAACTAGAATAAGTACCTGCTCATTCAAATGTGCAGATACCGAAACACGGCCACAAGGTCAATCAGGGAAACATGACATCCCCAATGGAACAAAATAAAGTGCCAGCAGTGACCAACACTGAAGCAATGGAAATGTATGAATTGACAGAGTTCAAAATAACTATTATAAGGAGGCTCAGTGAACCTCAATGAAATAGAGAAACAATTAAATGAAACAAGGAAAGTAACAAATGACAAACACAAGAAATTTAATAGAGAGGTTGAAATCATGAATGTATTATTCCAGAGGTGGGAGTAGTTCTAGCAGTAATAAGTTCCAAGGCAATATGCAGTAAAATAATCCTCTTCTATAAAATTATTAGACCAATATTTATCTACCACTATTCCTAGAAGTTTAAAATATATTTGTGACAAATGTAGAGTAGAATAGATTTATGAGCTCTTAGAACTTGAGGAAAACTTGTTCTAGATTGAATATTTGAGTCTCTTAAAATTTTATCCCTGTTACAGGGTGCACTAGAACTGCAAACCACCATGCATGTTGAGCCAAATTGATAGGGAAATAAAAGGTTCTTTAATACGCATACCAGGCAAGCAGTGGCTGGGAGCAGACTAACGCCTCAAAGAACTCCCAGCACCTGAATTTTGGAAGTACAGAGTTTATAAAGGCAAAAATCACAAAAACCACTTTTATGGGGTGCAACTGAAGAACAGACAGATCACCACTGAGAAGTCCAAATTTGAGAGTCTTTATTAAGCCGACCAACTGACTGTCTCACACAATTCCCAAAAAATGGCTATTGAGAGAACAGCCCTGACCATAGAGTTGAAGGGGTTTTTATACCATAAGTCAGCACATCAATCGTAAGTGTTTGTTGCTATGATTCAAAATTACAAACTAACATCATGAGATCTGAAATCATCAGCAGAGGGGGAAGTGGGTCAAAACGACCCTACCTAGGTACAAACTAAAGAATGGTTACTAACATCCAATCATTGTTGACATCACCGTTCACATGGTACATTGTTAGGAGAAATAGGAATCAAAAAGAGAACAATTTTTCATCATATGAGAATTGTCATTTTGTCATTTCATATTGCTAAACATGTCATGCTAAGTGACTGATGATGGGTACAGAGGTGGGGTTCCCATGGGAGAAGCATTTCCTACCTAACATGGAGTCTCAGAGCAAAATGGAGTCTGTTTAGTCATTGTCCATATAGCCTGGCCTGTAACATTTCCATATGCCAAATCTATCAGCGCATGACACCACAAGAAAAACTGAGGCATGTGTATGTAGGTCAGAAAGACCCTGTAGAGATAGTTATATTGATTACATTAGAGAATTGTTCTGATTATGCATTTCAGAGTCATTTTGCTATACATCAGGGCCACATCAGGGATGTGGGAAGGTCCTACTGTACTGTCAACATAGATACTGTTTCAGGAGGCTGAAAGGAAAACATTACAAGCAAGCATACGATGGAGTCAAGTCTGAACAAATGGTGTTACTTTGGTTCTTTTCCATTTCATTCCCCCATTTCTTTTTAGGAAACTTCAAATCCTTGATCTTAGCTTAGGGGCAGATACTGGGTCCTGAGGATCATTATTATTAGGCACTTTTACACAAGAACCTTTTTTATAGCCTCTAGCTTTACTTACTTTTGGTAGGGCTGACATAAGCAGACATTTGAAGTTTTATTTAAAAAACAAAACAAAACAAAAAACATTGTTTGTTCTTTTTAAATGTCCATGTAGGACTGTGCTCAGGCTACACTCTCCTGCCAGGTATTTAAGACTAAGTTGGTCAAAACCAACCTTGTTTTTGTCTATTTTTAAGAGTCAGCTGAGATTGGTCAGGAATTGCTCCTGGGGACTTGTGAGAAGCCTCTTAGTTCCGCCAGTGCCATCTGCACTAACATGGGTCAAGGACTCACTGACCATGAGGCTTCCCTTGGAAGCATCAGGGACATTTCCATCTTCAATGACCCTCCTCCTTACAGAATGTGCATTGATTGGCTTCCTGCTCTCTAGGGTCTCCTCTTGATCTCCCTGATCAGCAGATCTGGTGACTTACCAGAGTCTCAGGGTCCAAAGAAGTCTTGTTATTCCATGAGTTCCAACTGACCTTAGAGGGCAATGGCCAAAATATTGGCTGAGTTTTCCTTGACCCTTTTACTTCCTTGACTGTGGTCTCCAAGTTTTTGCTTTTAAACATCCAGCAAGTCAGTTTCACCAGTCTTAAAGAGGGAGTAACAGGTTATAATTTTAATATCTAAAACTTTACAGTTACCCCTTTTATTTAATTGGGGTCAGTATTAGTACTGGAAGTCAGCATTATACACAATCTGTCCTGAAGGTAATGGCTTATTATCTCAAACTAACCCAGGTTGTTTTTTTCAAAACAGCACCTCTGCAAAACACTAAGAGGCAACAGTTATAAAGTTTACAAGGAAAATATAAAAAGAAATTAACAGAGCAAAAACATTTAGTTTGTGTACTAGCTATGAACCAAGAAAAATTATTTTCATGATCTTGAAGCTTTACTTAGTTGCATATCATATCTCTTGTTTGAGATCACAGTAATCTTTATAAGAAAAATCAACCTTTTGAACACAACTGAAATGAGCTGAAGTCTAGCCTATTTTGGAGCCATTTTAGCATGGATAGGGGAGAGGCAAAGCCTTATCTCAGGTAAGGCCAGGCTCTTTACAAATAACACAATACAACTCTGCTAAGAGAGTTTTTAATTTTTTTTTTTTTTTTTTTTTTTTTTTTTTTTTTGCTGTGCTGGGACCCTAACCCAGGGCCTTATGCTTGTGAGGCAAGCACTCCACCAACTGAGCTATATCCCCAGCCCCAGCTTTTAACTTTTTTGTGTATGGAAAAAGTGACAGAAAGCTTCCATGTTTTATAATTTCGCCTTTAAACAGATCAGGATCTCCTTATTATCTCTTTAAAATGTATTTAAATTTCAATTTTAGTGTGAAGAGTAACACAAAATTGTATAACTTGCTGACAATAGGTTACTTTATCCAGCTATAAGACATCAAATGACATAAATAAAAGCCAACCAAATTCGTTATTTCTATACAAATCTGAGACTTTTGCTACACATAATTTTAGTTTGGAGAACACCAACTTGGCAAAGTGTTTTCCTAAGCTTTATATTTAGTCGTTTAACTTTTTAAAGTACAGTTTAGAATCCAGAGTGTATGGTAACAAAAATCAAAGGATAGCCTTAAATCTCTTACACATTTAGGAAACAGTGATAATGATCAGAAATTGACTTAGTCAAAGCAAACAGATATAAGACAGGTCTTTAAACTTTTACATAACACTTAGACAAGGCCTAGATAAAGTTCTCAGAGGCGTACATATACCTAGTCTCGTATATTTTGGGTGTTAACAATATTGTAATAACCTAAATAATAGTTGTTTGCTTAACCAGTTACAAAGTAATTAAGACTTTAAAACAGGAACATGTCTAAATTTCTTTAACACTTAGTTTCCCCCAAGTAATAAAACCTAACAAATATAAGACATTATCTTAATAGGGGCATATCAATATTATAGATTTTGTTTCATATCAGTACATTAAAGTTTAAATAAACTTAATTGACTATGCTAATTATAGCCAATTTAATCACAAACACAAACTTTTTAAAATTTACCCTTCACTTACTCAGACCATCTTGTCCTTACTCAGACCTTTCTTATCACTTACTCAGACCCACTTTTCACTTACTTAGAATCTCTTGTCACTTACTCAGAATTTTTTCTTCCTAACACAAGCCTTACATCTAATTCCCATCAGAAGCCTTAAATCTAATTCCCATCACAAACTTTATATCTAATTTCCCATCACAAACCTTCTTATAGCTCTCTCTTTATAAACCTTTTAATATTTTTTCCTTTTAAATTTACAATTTGAAAACAATCTTTATAAAATTTTTAATTTAGACAAATTACTCCATTTTAATAAGATGAAATATTTTATGTAACTGACAGTATTCTAATTGAAATGCAGTTAAAACTTTTGGCCCCTTTCTTAAACTTATATTCTGAAACAGACCTTATGAATGTTATTTGTGTATTTAATTTACACAACAAATTTTATTCCAGGAAAGTGTTGAAAAATGAATGGTTACTATTTTAGCAAGAGCTGTTTTGGGTCCAGGGATGACTATCCTCTACCAAATGGGGTGTCCTGTCAGAGCTTAAAAGGAGAAATTATTCTTGTCCCCAGATCATAAACTAACAGTACTGGAACCTACTACCACATCCTTTGTGGCCAGCAGCCTCCACCCTCCAGGGGCAAAACGGGCTGGAAGGCAGGGGAGAGGTCAGGCTCTCTTTGGCCATTTTTTAGAGCCCAGGCAGCTTTGGGCTGGCTCATGGGAGCAGCAGCCACGCGCCCGTGCAGGCTGCAGCTGCGGGCAGCGTGTTGAGCATTTGTCCCCAACAACTTCTCTGGGCTGGCTCCTGGTCGGGAACTTCGCCCCTCAGCGCCACGGCAGGAGGAGCAGGCACTGCGTCCCCGCCCACCCAGAGCTGGCCCTTGGTAGTCAGCGGTAGCTCCGCTGACTGGCAGGCCAGGGAGGCCGCAGGGCGACCGCGGGCACTCCACACCGGCGGCACGCAGTGCTCTCAGCCAGAGGAGGCGGGCCCAGGAGCGGGAGGTGTGGCGGGAAATTCCCCTTTTCAGCCCGGGAACGCCTCGGTGGGCGTGGCCGCTGGGCAGGGCGCTCCGGCAGGGGAGGGAAAGAGGGATGATTGGGAAGACGGCAGACAAGAGACAGGACAAACAACAGACAAACTCAGAGGACAGAATTTACATGCACAGGACAAAACTAACAAAAGACAAGACTTAGAGGAGGAACTGTCAATATAACCCCAGAAAGGGGTCAGCACCGCTCTTGCGGCGTCAGGGGCAGAGGCGCTCTTCCCGCAGGGAGAGGCGAGCACCCGACTCAGCTTCCGGTCGCCACTAAACCGAAGTGAGCTCAGAGGATAGTCCCGCTTCTTTGCTCAGAACAAATAACAGAGACCAGACAGGACAAAGACATTAACAAGGAGAGATTTTTAAGCAAATATCTACCCAGAACATATTCAGTCATTCGTGCAACAATACAGGGAATCATGCAGTCAGACAAATCCAAAAGCAAGCAGCCAGACAAAACACTACCAAAACCAAATTTTTCAATAGAAAGAGAAAACCAAAATCCTTCGCTATTGGCGTCCCAATGTAATGTGAGAGGACTGGGGAAGGTTTCTTGTCAGGCACTCCCTTCCCAAGCCAAAACCAGAGCTGATGTCCATGAACACTTACCTCCTCGGAGGGTTAGAAGAACCTGATCCTTTGGCTGTGCAGGAATACAGTAGTCACTCCACATCTCCCCAGACTCAGGGGGAGGTGTGGGGCCCTGGGATTTCATCAGGGGCGCCTCCCATACATCTTCCTCACTGATCAGGAAGGTCCCCAGCAAGGCTGAGTGGGGGAGGGGGTGGCCTCACAACACCCCCCATCGCTCTGGGGCCTCCAAATGTTACGGAGTGCACAAGAATTACAACCCATCACACACATTGAGCCAAATTGAAAGGGAAAAAGGATTTTTAATGAGTATGCCAGGCAAGGGGTGGCTGGGAGCAGTCTGACACCTTAAAGAACTCCCAGCACCTGAATTTTGGAAGTACAGAACTTATAAAGGCAAAAATCACAAGAACAGTTGAGGCACATGTAGGTCAGAAAGACCCTGTAGAGATAATTATTTTAATTACATGAGAGAATTGTTTTGATTATACATTTCAGAGTCATTTTGTTATACATCAGGGCCATAGTCAGGGATGTTGGAAGGTCCTACTGTACTGCCAACATAGATAGAGCTTCAGGAGGCTGAAAGTAAAAAGCATACAATGGAGTCAAGTCAGAACAAAATGGTGTTATTCCATTTCACTAACTCCCAATGTGATATTAGAAGGTGAAGCCTTTGGAATGTGATTAAATAATGAGAGTGGAGCGCTCATGAATAGGATCAGTGCCATTATAATAGAGACCCAGAGTGGTCTCACTACCATTCCATCAAGGGATGTGAACCAAGAAGAAAGCCCTCATCAGACCTGACCATGCCAGCCTCTGATTGTGAGACTTTCAACTCCCCAAACTATGAGAAATAAATTTGTTGTTTATAAACCACCAATCTATGGTACTTTGTTATAAGAGCGTTATCTGACTAAACTAGCCATTAGCGAGGAAGCAACATGGTGTAGCATTTTGGAGTAATGAAGACCCAGGATTGGAAGTTCAATGTGAGGAAATTTACATGATCTCTTTAAGTTTCAATTTCTTTATAATTCTCCCTACCCTTCAGGATTATGAAGAGTAGAAATAACATGTGCAAAATATGTTAACAGTCAATAAATGAGAGAAATCACTATTGTCTAGTTCATATACTTCAATTTTCATGAAGATACTAAATCTACAGAAATAAAAGACCCAAAGTCATATAACTAGAGATAAGAATAAGTCCAGTTCTCTTAATTATGGCACCTCATTTTAATTTTCTTTTCTCAATCTTTTTCTTCATTTCTTTTAGATATTAATAGACCTTTATTTTATTCATTTATTTATGTGTGGTGCTGAGGATCGAACCCAGTGCCTCCACATGCTAGGCAAGCACTCTACCACTGAGTCACAACCCCAGCCTCCTCTCAATCTTTTTTTAACTTAACAAATATTTATTGAGCACCTACTATGTTCCAGGTTCTGTCCTGGCCTGGTGATATAACAGTGATCAAGGTAGACTTCTCAGAGTTGTTAGTTCAGCTGAAAGTACTATGAGCCACATGGTTTGCTACATGTTTTTACATGTTACTTCATGTATTCAACACTAGAGTTCTGGAATTCTGGATGGTATTACCCTACCTTCTCCATTTCTAGATAAGGAAATTAGCTCAGAACACTTTAGAAATCTGTCAAAGGTCAAATAATTACTAGAGTTTAGAGCTGGAACTCTGAACTTTATTTCAGAGTTCTCACCATTTGTTCTTCATTTGTTTATTCAACAGTTATTTCTTGGTCACCTAATAGTCATTGAAAGAAACTCCTGTAATGTGAGCATAAACTCACTGCACACATGGATTATACAAGGGCCTCAATGCACTATTAAAACATTTTTTATTTAAATACAAAATGATGTGTTAGCTATAACAAATATCAACCATTTCATTTACAAAATTGTGACTTGTTAAGACGGGATGATTTGGAGTCGATGGCTAACAGTTTGTGCATGATGTGCACAAAAATTTAGCTACAGGATGTTCATCACATCAAAGCTCTTAATAATGAAAAACTGGAAAAAAATAAGATATCCCAAAACAGATGATTATGTGTACTATAGAACATTCATGTGTAGAATGCTGTGAACACATCAAAACAAGTAGAAAAATGCTGACTGAACTGGAAACCTGCCATCATATAAAATAATGCAAAGAAGAAATGAGAAAAATATATAGAACAAAATGTAAACACTGGTGGTATATGAATTATAAGGGATAGAAGTGGGTTTTTCAACCAGATTGTCTAATTCCAACTCAAGTGGATTTTTTCCACTTAATTTCTTCTAGAAAAGCTAATCACAAAGAATCTATAATTCAGTCTCTCCCATCAGGTAAATAAAATGTTGTTGAGAAGATACAGTTTATACACATAAAATGTTTACGGACTAAGAATAGTTGGGAAGTGTTCATTTCTCCTCTGTTTATTTTACAATAAATGTTCATAATATTGAAAATTATTTTATTAAAGTAATTCAGAATGTAAATGATAGTGTATCAAATAGTACAGAAAAGTTTATTATAAAATGAACCAATAAATAAATGTGTTGTCTCACCTCTTTTCAATTCCCATTCCTTATTCTAATTATTTTGTTTTTACTTTTCAGGTAATAACCTCAGGTGGCAAAATTTATCAAATTTTAAATTATATCTCCACCATGACAGGTGACTGTTTAAATCACGCTACCTCTTTTCTCTCTCTCTTTCAATGTTTGCTGTTGTTGTTTGTTTTAATTTTAATGCTTTTAGACTTTTGATAGTATTGCTCAACTTAATCATCTCCAATTAAACCAAATATGCCATGCTTTTATCCTGGAGAGACTCTAACATTTCGAGGCTTAAATAAAAAATGTCTGTTTTGTTGTATCAAACACAGAGGCAAGAAAGTGAGACTGCCTGAGACCAAAACCAGGTTCACCATTTATTCAATTTGTAGCTTCAAAGCAAGATATTTGACCCTTCTTTTCCTTACCTTTATTGTTTTAAGATTTCCAAGGATATATCTAGGTGAACATTTTGTGGGACTTTAAACATCAGAAGTCTCTAGGAAATCTTCATTAATTCTTTGATAGATCTATCTTTCGTTTTTTTCTTATTTTTCGTATTTTTCTTATTTTATCCTCAAGTCCTCATTAATTGGAAGTAAGACCTCCTAAGTTGATTATCTTTGTTTCTCATCCTTCTTCCCACCTCTTGCATTTCTTTCTCTTTTTGCTTTCTATTCTAAAACCATATTGCCCAATAAGGTAATCACTAGCTACATGTGGCTATTTAAGTTTAAATAAATAAAAACTAAGTAAAATATAAAATTTAGTTCCTCAGTCACACTAGTCACATTTCAAGTGCTTAATAGATATATATAGCTCTATTGATTAATACTGCATTAGGAGGCTTTATTATTAATTTTTTAATTTCTTAACCTACTTTTAATCTAGAAATACATTTTAGTTCTCTAACTGCCCCTTTTTGGAACATCCTGGTCTTGTCTCATTTAATTTATTCGATTATATTAATTAGTTACTTTTTAATTTATTTTTAATTGACACATGAGTTGTATAAATTTATGGCATATGATGTTATGTTTTGATTTGCATAAATTGTGGAAGGATTAAATCAAACTCATTAACATTTTGATTTTTTGTGTTAAGAATATTTGAAATTGCCTCTCTTAGCAATATTCAAGTATATAATACATTATAATTAACTGTAGTCACCAATTTATGTAATGGATCTCCAGAAATATCTCTCTTGTCTAAATGAAACTTTGTACCCCTTGATATCTCCCCATTTTCTCTCCCCACTCAGCCTCTGATAACCACTGTCCTTCCCTTTGCTTCTATGATGCTGACTTTTTTCCAAGTATAAGTGAGCTCCTTCAGTATTTGTGTTTCTGGGTCTAGCTTATTTTACTTAATGTCCTCTGGGTTCATCCATGTTATCCAAATAATAGCATTTATTTCCTTTTTAAGGTCTAATAGTATTCCATTGTGCATAAATGCCACATTTTCTTTATTCATTGTCTGATGAACACCTGCATTGATTCTATATGTTGGCTATTGAGAATAATGCTGCAATGGACACAGGAACCAGGTACCTCTTTGACACAGTAATTGTACTTCCTTAGAACATATACCATGAAGTAGAAAGCTAAGAGTTAATATTCAAAATACATGAAGAACTTAAACAACTCAATAGCAAAAAAAAAAAATCAAAAACAACAACAATTTACAAAGGGAGTAGAGGTGTAGCCCAGTGGTAGAGCACATACTTAGCATATGTGAGGCCCTAGATTCTATCTCCAGAACCACAAAAATAAATAAATAAAAATGGACAAAAGACCTCAATAGACATTTCTCAAAAGAAGACATAGAGAAGGTCAGCAGGTATATAAAAAATGTTCAACATCACTAATCACCAGGAAAACACAAACTAAAACCACAATTATCACTTCATACCTGTTAGAACATCTATTATCAAAAAGATAAAAGTGCATGTGCTGGTGGGGATCTGGAATAAAGAGAACCTTTGAACACTGTTAGTGGGAATGTAAATTAGTATGGTCATATGGAAAACGGTGTGAAGTTTCCTCAAACAATTAAAAATATAGATGCCTTTAACTTCTATTTTCTGAATTACATCTATTTTCTCTGTGACCAATTTTTCCATAATCTTTAATATTACTGACATTACATGTACAAATATTCTTAGTGGCCCATTTATATCAATGAAAAGGTATGAGTTTTTCTTGATTTGCATAAATAGGTTCTTTTTACACCAAGTAGGAAAATTGTGGAAGAGTTGAGAAGTCTGTGGATTTGTGAGTAAATGGCTGGAAGGCTGCAAACCCCCACACCCCCAAATGCCATAATGGAGTGGGTTTTCCTGGAGAACCAATGTCTGTATTAGAGGCCTTAGCTCTCAATCTATTAGTCAACAAATATTGATAGAGCTCCTACTATAGTCCAAGCTCTCTCCTAACTAGACAGAGTCCTGCCCTCAAGAAGCTTACATTTAGGGTTTCTAGAGCGGTTGCTAAATTTCTTTAGGAAAAAAATTTGGGGATTTTGCTAGGAGGGTTAGGCAGTGAATGCCCACACATCTATGCTCTGTGCTCTGAAGTGGAAGAAGAAGGGAAAGGCCATGGAGACATGTCCCTTATACCAACTTCAGTCTCTGCTCCTGTTGACAGTCCCACTTCTCTTTCACCTCGATCATACCTGCTAATTCTGTGTCCAGCACATCTCCAGGTTGTGATGGTCGGATCCGACATTCAAGACTTTAGTTGTGGAGCTGGGGTTGTGCCTCACTAGTAGAGCGCTTGCCTAGCATGTCTGAGGCACTGGGTTCAATTCTCAGCACCACATAAAAAAATAAATAATCTAAAGTTCCTCCATTCTTCTCTCATCCCCAACCTCCCCCAACCAGATTTTATATTATCATCCACTTATCAGGAAAAACATTCAGCCTTTGTTTTGGGGGGATTGGCTTATTTCACTTAGCATGACAATCTGAGAGGGGGAGGGAGTGGGATATGAAAAATGGTGGAATGAGAAAGACGTCATTACCTTATGTACATGTATGATTAACAATAATGTAATGATATAAATGTACGTCATGTGCAACCATAGAAATGAAAATTTTACCCTATATGTGAACAATGAATCAAAATGAAGTCTGTAAAAATTTTTAAAAATAAATAAAAGTATATATAACAAAAAAATAAAGATATCACGTTCAAAAAAACGACTTTAGTTGTAACCTTTAAAGATAGTTCTATATTAATCAAATTTTTTCATTACACATTCCCCCCTCTCTCCTTTTGTAGAAGAATTGGGCAATTGGAGTCCTCTCTTTGGTAAGGATAAAATTGTTTGAGGTTTATTGTACTGTGGTCTACTTTTTTTAAGCACCAGATAGAGAGCAAGCCTCCTCCTTCTGTCATTCCCTCTGAGTCACCACCCACCCAAAGGATGAGTGTTAATTAAATGGTCTTGAGAAAGCACTGAAAATATAGGAGTGCTTGTGAAAGGGCTTAGAGGCAAGGCAAGATCCAACTTTGACTTTCTAAATAGGATCTATAACATAAAACCACAAACATTTAAAGATAGAAGAGTTCTGTGCTCCTCACTCTGAACCACTCTTGTCTCCCCTCTTCCCCGTGGCAGGATTCGTTCTATAATTAGCCAACGACTAATGATTCAGCTTCTAAGAAACAGTCCTAGTACAAAGATTTCATTGTTTTATGAGCAGCACATATCATCGTCAGACCACTCTACTCATTATAAGTTCTAAGAACTAGAGTCTACTTTCTAGAAAGTTTCAACCTTTGATTATGGCTGTATTCTCTGACATTGCACAGAATAAAGAACTCAAGTTCACAGAAAGACCGTGGGCTCAGAAACATATGCTTAGACATTTCAATTCTGGCTCTGCCATTTGTCCAGAGGCAAGTTGCTCAACATCTGGGAGTCTTAACTTCCTTATCTGTTAAGAGGATAATAACTACCTATACAGTCCGTGAGGATTAAGACAGCTCATGTAAAGTGCCTGACATGTCATGAGTGTTCAATAGACATTAATTCCTTTCTCTCCCACACCCTCGAAAGCCCTTCAGATATTTGAAGACAGTTATTTACATCTTCCTTAAGTATGTCTTTCCAATTCAGCCTGAACATACCCAGTTGCCTTCAATCACTTGTCATGATACTGGCCAGTGAACTCCAGGGCAGGGAAACATATTTATTCAACTCTGAACACCCCAATGCTTGGCATAGTGTTTGAGAAATAGCTGGTACTCTGGGAATATTAATTAATCAGAATTAGGGTGACATTCATGGGCCAATTCCAATTCTCAGAAGTCACCTCCTATTTGGGGTGATGCTGAGAAATTGTTCTTAGATATAAACTCTCAGAATGGATTTCTCCCTGATGTTCAATTACTGTCTACTTGTGTTCATATCAGGAAACTCAGAACAAGGTTTTTGTTCAATAGCAATGCAGCCATTAGCCTTAGTTTTTCATTTAATTACCCCCATCTCCATCCCTTCATTAACTTGGTCTTTGTCTTTTACACTTGTTTCCATGGCTCTGTTGTCTGTTTCTTACATAATTTGGAAAGGAGATGAGGATACAAAACATACTCTAGTCTCATTTTAAACATCTAAGAAAATAACTAGATCTAAATCTTCTGTTAATTAAACATTCTTTACTAGGAGAGACCAGATCTATGAGGTAATAAAAGCATTTTCCCATTCAGCATCTCAGACTCATTTCTGTCCTTACTTCAGTCTCGTGTCTCCTTTTTCTCCTTACAAAGAGAACACAGTGATATGGCTGCTAATTTCTAAGTTCCTTGGTTTACAAAAATGTCTTTTAAAAGTAGTTGTCAATTATATTCTTAAAATAGCACATCCTAGGTAAGCAAAGTTCAGCACACCCAGCAAGAGATTTTTTTCCTTCTAACTCTGCCTCTGGGCAAGAAAAGCAAAGCATTAAAACAGCTGAATCAACTGGTATCTCCACTTTTGTCACATGACTAAATGGAGCCTTTATTTTTAAACACATGATCGACATTAATCTCTCAGGGTTAGGTCAAATACAGGCCATCCAGCATTCAGAGAGAGGAATCAGATGACTTCTGAGCCCTATGATTTGTCAAACAGAAACATAATTGTGTCCTCAGGTTAAAAAAAGAAAGAAAGAAAAAATACTATCCTGAAGCCCTGAAGACACCTCAAAATTCTAACCTGCAAAAGTCCATAAATAAAAAAGAAACCCCTTCCCTGTTACTTTGCATGAGTCTGAAACTAAGACTTAACTGAAGCTACCGAAAGAAAGAAATAAAAATAAGACAAGCTGAGAAGGAAGAGAGACTGGGTTTGGTGGTGATGAATCAGGTCATTAGACCCAGAGGGTGTCTCCCTCCTAACTGTGTGATTAGAGACTCAATAAAAGGTCCCAGCGCCTGCTGCCAGCTCAGATCCCGCTGTCCCACATTCCGCTTGCTCTCACTCGAGAACAAGGTAAGTCTCAGACTATCTGCTAGAGCATATTAGGAACCTCGGGGGCTGCTTTGCTTATATGTGAGGTTGGGTTAATAGTTCAGAGGAAACATACTCTAAGCCAACCTCTACTGATAATATTAAACTGGGAGTTCAACCATCGAAAATGCATTATTTGCTTATGGAAACTCTTTGATCATTTTCTTTTTTACAAAATATTAACTGTTTGGGTGACATAGGTATGGATGTTATTTAATAAGACTCAGGACTCAGATCTATATTAAAGTGATAATGTAGACCCATTTTAATGATGGACCATATCTGAGGGGTTAAGACTCTGTTTACCCATGAGTTCACATGGAACCGTGTCTTCTTGTTTAAAAACATGTTGCTTCCAACTGCAAATGCAGTGGTTGACTTCCTTGGTATTGCTGCTTTTTGCTCTAGAAGTTTTACTAATTAAAAACTGTAAGATCTTTCATAAGCAAAAGAGCCTGGGCAGAGCCAGGGTGGGAAGAAAGCAAATGGGTATTCTCAAATGAGACTCAAAAGACTGATTCCCTCTGTTGGCTTTATTTGTGCATCTCAATACTTATGTCTGAGTTCTTTTTTCACCCTCTTCTTACAATGAAACATTCTCTGAACACACGAGCACTGTTGCTTACTGCAGGGTAGGGTAAAGTGTCTCTTCTTACTAACCTGTGCTAAATCTGATCTCATCATAATATTCAAGGCAAAACTAAATCATTCCTAGAATGATATCATATTTCAAGATACAGAATAGAGCAGGTGATGTAATTAGAGCTGGAGAAGGAGCAGAAAGGATGATCTTGATAACTCCTTCCTAGAGGAACTCTCCTGGGAAATGGGTTTTGTTTATTCTTTCTCACAGTCTCTCCTGAATTTGTAAAGATGCCTCGGCTCCTGAGAAATGTCCTCTGCGTAATTGAGACATTCCACAAGTATGCCAGTGAGGAAGGTGACAAAGCAAGGCTGACCTGCAGAGAGTTGAAGCAGCTCCTTCAGAGCGAGTTTGGGGACTTTCTTCAGGTGAGATACTCCCAGAGCTGTGGAAACTTTTATCCACTTTCCAGGTCTCCATAATCCAAGCAAGGTGAACTTAGGCAATCTCTGGACATTTTACATTTGGCCATCAGTTCTCAGCCTTCACTGATTTTTGAACAACAATTTGTAGTTTCAGTTGCCTATCATGTGCAATTGCATAGTCAGACCTATAGAGAAAATGAGGCTTTCATTACTGGGACTATTGCTTCAGCAATGTAGACTTCTGAGTGGAGTCACAAACCATGATGCATCTAACTAAAACTCAGAAGGGATGTAAATGCTCCTTAGTCATAGCTGTCTGGTGAAAGGTGACAACCAGAGCCAATGAATTCTTACTGTTTGGGAAAGTTTTGCTCACTTTTGAGGAATAGGGTAAATAATTAAATAAAAGATTTTTGTTTTTTTGTTTTTGTGGTGCTGGGGATTGAACCCAGGGCCTTGTGCATGTGAGGCAAGGATTCTACAAACTGAGCTATATCTCCAGTCCAAAAGAGGGTTCTTAAGAGGGAGATACCCTGGACACTTGACCAGATATGAATAAGCTGATTTCTCATTGTGTTGTCATGCAGCCCCATGTCATGCATGCTGTGGAGAGAAACTTGAATCTTCTGAATATTGATAATGATGGCACCATCAGTTTTGACGAATTTGTTCTTGCAATCTTCAGTTTATTGAACGTCTGTTATGTTGACATACGATCATTACTAAATTCAGAATCAAGACAGGTGTCTAAATCAGGGAAGAAACCAGATGAAGAGCATGCTGACCTGCCAAAACAAGCTGCTGTCAGCAACCTACCTGAGACACAGAAACCAGCTGATCCTGAGGATGACAGTGGAATATCTGAAATCCAAGAACCAGAAAAGGATGCTGATGGGACACTACCTGAGACAAGTAATTCGGACGAAACTGAGGCTTATGGTAGAACGTCTGAGACCCACGAATCACCTGCAAAAGGAAGAAAACATGAAACAAAGGAACTACCAGTCCAAGGTAGCAGCAAAAATGTTTCAGAAATACCTGATGTTAGAGCTAAAAGAGAAGAGGGACACCAAACAGCAGGGCAGAAAGAACGTGAGGGAATAGCTGAGGCACCAATCCTGGAAACCCAAACACAGGATGGGAAGTATCAGGAACTGCAAGAATCATCAAAAGAAAAAGATGCTGAAAAATGGTCTGAAACACAATATCTAAGATCAGAAGAAGGGAATCAGAATCATCCTGAAATTGAAGAAGCATCAATCCCAGGAGAAGAGGCAAAATATGCTGAAGAAGGCAGAGCAGAAGCATCTGTGAACAGCAAAAATAGCCCTGCACCTAAAGGGACACCAGGAGCAAGAGAAAGAACACAAGCATCAGCACCACTGGAGAGTCAGTCAGAAGGAGAAAATGGCAGGACCACTGAGATTTGTGACGAGCCAATCAGGAAGGAAGGTTACCAGAGGGAGGATCCTGAGCCACCAGTTACACAGAATGATGAGGAGTCTTGTGAAACTCCCAACAGCCTGACTCTAGAGAAAGGGAACCTCAGCTCAGATACAGGAGAACTGCTCGTGCCAGGGGATTCCCAGGGTCACGGAGACCCACATACAGGATCCATGCAAGGAGGTCACGATAATAATCCAGATCCCCAGGAGCAGGGACTATCAGGTGAAAACAGAGCACAGGAGGGAGTTCAGCTCCCAGAGGAAGAGGAACAGCCTGCCAGAGGGGAACACAAGAATAAAGGTTCAGGGACAAAAGGACCAGGTGCAGCCCTAGGATACAATGGACACCCAGAGGCACAGGAGACCACAACAGGAGGTAAAGACAGAAAGTTCCTGGAGGCAGTGATCCCAGGTGGCCTGGATGCAGATTTCACTGACCATATTTCTGTAATGCAGCTCCCTAAAAAAGAAAACAGCAGAAAAGAGGCAAAGATCCAGGGCCCAGAGACCAACGAAGAGAAAGGTGGAGCTCCAGAGACCCAGGAGACTCTATTAAAAAGTCAGGATGAGGACAATTCAGCCTCCCCTAAAACACACCTTAAAGCAGAGGAACATGCAACGTTGGAGGAAAAGCATGGAAATCCTCAAAAACAAGCAGGAGAAGGTGATGACCACCAAAGCCCAACCAAGACTGAATACAGTTCTTTAGCCCCCCAGTCAGGCTGTGAAGAAGGGATACAGAGAGACCAGGATTCTGTGCAGAGAGGTGCCGTCCAATCCAGTGCACTATACCACTACTTGCAAGAGAAGACATGGAAACAAACAAACACAAATCAAGAGGAGAATCGAAATCAAACTCAGGCAGACAGAGCATCAGGCCCAGAACTTTGCAGCGATCAGTCCAGGGCATCCCTCACCAGTAAGACCTGTGTCTACTTCAACAGCAGTCATGCATCAAAACAGTACACCAGGGAACTTCTGCCTGATGAGGAGCCTGCTGATCCACAGCAAACATCAGCATCCCAAACCCTGGAAGATAACTAGGGTCACCGTCAGAGAGAGGACCCAGTACCACAGATGGAGGTGAACACTACAGAGCAATGAGTCCTCATCTTCATCGCAGAAGTTAAAAAGAACTTCATACATCTCAATGTGCCCCAGACTTCTTCCCTCCTGATCCCTCTCAACACTTACATGCATACATTCAGATTTAATAATCTTTAAATTCCCTTCTTAATTTTCTACAAGAGCAAATGACAAAGTAATGAGTCATGAGAATCACCACCGAAGAAATACCTGACGAAAGAAATAAAATTTTTTAAAAATTTAACCATACCTTGGTACTCGCAAGGGTCAAAATGAATTTTCTCACCACAAAGTTCATCATCATTTATCCATCACTAAAAATACAAAAATTCCTTCCACATCTTTAGTAGGTGTCAATATTTCAAATGATTCATTGGTTTTTAAAAATACAACAGTAGAAAGTTATGAAACTTCGTAATACTATTTTATCATAAAATATTAATTCATATGTTATTCTGCTGTATGACATTTCCTAGAGGAATTTCACGTTTATCCTAAAATTTTGTCTCTCAAAATAACTTCAGATATGACCATGACTTAATGTAATTGTGATTTTATAGCACCTGATCAAAGTAAATTTATTTATTTATTTGATTCAGGTACAGCTAAATCTATGCCTTGTATTTATTCATTCTCTTATTCGACAAACTTTCATTAAATGCCACTCCTTATATAACCCTTTCATAACCTCTGCTTCAAATATGTAATCTATTATGAGAGAAAAAGAGAGAGCATACAGATCTAAAGCACACTTGATTCCAAAAGAAGTTCTTAGAGTCAATCATCCAGCAAGTCTATTAAACTTTTACTTATATGGTTTACTGGGACTGTTGAATTCAAATTGAAAATTAAATAACCTGATGATCAATTTCTTTTGTTGGTTCACTTTTTTTCTTCATTGTCCTTCTTACCTTGGAGACAATGATCAGAAACAGCAACAACACACACACACACACACAATCTTAGCTATTTGTATTTTTTCTAAAGACTCTAATTAACAGATAATGCTCTCCAAGCTTAGTAATGACCCAGGGATAGTTATCATGCAATGTTTCTTGAAGCCAAAAGCAGCCTAGACACCCTCCCTTTCCATTCTGCCCTTTATGCTCAATCTTGTTCCACTTCAACTTACACACCTCTTCCAAAACTTAAAATCCAAGTACACACCCCTTCCTGCAAAATTTTTAGCTCTTTTAATTCTACCTTGAAACATTAATGAATAACTCTGACAAATAGTATCTTAAATGGTCAAAAGACAGGAGAAATTCACAAAAGAAAAATGCATACTACAACATAAACCAGTCAGCCATCTTGGCAAGCAACTTGGCAATGTGTATCTGCGTCCAAAAAAAAAATCACAAAGTTTATCAATAATAAAGTCACAATGGAAGTTATCCTGATGGCCAATAAACATATTGCTATAGTTTGGGTATGAAATGTCCCCTAAAGTTCCATGTGGTAAAGACTTGGTCCCCAGTCTGGTGCTGTGGGGAGGTGGTGGAACATGGTCTAGTGGAAGGTCTGAGGTCGCTGGGGACATGGAGGGAATCGTGGGATTCTGGCCTCTTCCTCTTCCTTTCTTTGTTTCCTGGATGCCATGAGGTGAGCACTTTGCTCTGCCATGCATTCCCTGCCATGGTGTGATGCCTCGCCACAGGCCAAAAGCAATGGTTCCAAACAATCAGAGACTGAAACTTTCAAAACAGTGAGTCAAAATAAATCTTTCATTTTTATAAGTTAATTTATCTCAGGTATTAGTTATAGTAACAGAAAGTTGACTAACACACATATGAAATCTTTGCCAGACTTCAAAGAAATGCAAATTACACGTACTTTTTTCAATTATCAAATTAGTAAAAGTTTTGTGTTGTTTTTTCATTTTAATAGCCATGCAATGAGGTTGAGAGTGTGAGGAAACATGAACTCTCAAATACAGTAGGTAGGAATATAAATTAGTGCAATCTTCCAGTAAGGCAATTCAATAATAAGCACCAAAAATTGGAAACTTCCTTCAGATAGCATTATAAGAAAATAATCAGGGCTGTATGTTAGGATTCATCCATAAAAATAGTCATAACATATTAAAAAGATCAAAAATCAAAAATAAAATAAATGCCCAG